>JAQGBV010001869.1:0-13578 GCA_034698685.1 Isotomurus pseudopalustris
TAACGGAGTGGTAAGAGAAAAGCAGGTTGATGGATTCGTCGCCTTACAAAGACTGTGTGAATGGAAAGCTGGATTTGATTCTGTGCTGAGGGTTCCCCTTTGTTTCTTTCCGAAGTGGTCAAAGGATCTTCGGATTCTTCGATAAGAGAAAACAACTGTGTGATTCGTGAGTATTGCTGCTTTATTAGCTTCTGGCCGTGTTGTTCTCCCCGTCTGACTCGATTGAACTGATTAAATGTTGTGCTTGGTGGTGACTGTGTGACTCCATCGATTCATATCAAATTATATGAGAGTTACAAAGGCACTTGTAATCACACACACACATATCACGTAGATGAGTGAGGGACGGGACGATGTGAAAACTACCATGTGTTTAATTTCCAGTCGGAGTGATTCTTACAAAACGGTGGCGGTGTAATTTGTTCATGAGGTGATTCTCGGCTATGTGGAAATTAGAGGATGACAAATAAAATTTGAATTGAATGAAGGGTGACGACGTATAGAGAGGGATGTGATGAGACGAAGATTTTCCGCTTCGTTTCCTTCCGGTCCTTTTTCTTTTCTTCCAACTTTCGAGATCAGACTAAATCACTAAGTCTTTGCTCGTATGAGGAAGAATGTACCCGACCAAAATTCACAGAGTACGTGACATGAGTGTCTACTTTGAAGAAAAGACACCAAATGAACCACAGCTGGCTGTAGCTTCGGCCTTAAATTTATACACAAGCGATTTTCGTGTCTTGTATGTAGAAGGGGCAGTAGCAGTAGGGTTGACGGTAGTGGTGGGAGGACACCGTTTGATCGGACAGTATGGTTCTGAAGAAGAAGGCTGGAGAACTTATTCTTTCATGGAAGTACAAAAGTGTTAAGCATGTAATCATGAGGAGAAGACGAATAAGGTTCTTCTTATTGTGGGATGCCAACTTTTTCAAGATCAACGATGGAGCAGTTCTTCTTGAACAGTAGCATCAGAGTGTTAGTCTTCAAGTTGAGTGAGGAGAATGAGGCAGCAGTCAGAATGATGATTTACAATAATGCATATGAAGCATAAAAGCTGATAGGAGTGTAGTAAGACTTAATAATTCATCCACTTCGCTTCTGATAAGGACAGCCTTGTAGACAGTTGCATGAGTTTTAATGCATCAAAGCAGCCTTCTTCTTTCCTCTATCACTTAATCCTTTCAGTGGCACCCTGGAATTTAAAAAGAAAAAATACTAAGTCATTCATCTTAATGTGAACATATTGAAAGAAACTAATTCCACGAAAAGACGCTCTCCTACAAAAATCATGAAGACAAAGTTTATAGTGGATGACTTGAAGAACTCATTTGTCATTGCTTCACAGTACATTGCCGTCTCGTGTGTGTGTGTGTTTCTGTCTGTTTACTCTAATGTGAGCGAATACACGCAAAGTTTTTAGCTCAAAAAACAAGCGATTACATTCTTAATTGTAATTCATCAAGACGTACATTGGGATAACTTTCTCTCCTCCCGTCTCACATTTCGTTTCAGAGTATCAAAAGAAACTGGAGAGTTACTTTCGCTTTTACGCAAGAAATGTATATAACCAAACAATCTTATTCACTATGTAAGAAATTGATCTCAATATCAAACAACACCCGTTATTTATTTCGCAGTGTACGTGCGTCATGAACCAATTATAAGAATTAAGGAAGTTAATAAACAACCTGTAGTAATTCAAAACCAATTGGTTTCAATGTCACAATTTTCTCACAAGAAGGAAAATCGTATTATTTAAATATTGCGGAAAGAAACAAAAAATAAGCATACATAATGTATTGGTTGCGCCAGTTGTGCTAACAAACATGAATCGATAATATGTGTTTGACTCCAGGCACTCCAGGCATCCAATAATGGAGAATCTGAGATTAAAGCGCGTTACTAATTGCATGTATAGTGTTACCTTGTTACCGGCAGCTCGTGGAGGAAACTTATTAATAGTAAAACTTCAATAAAGCTTAGATTCTTTCCACTCAAAATACAAAACTTGAAAGAAGAGACTTAGCCAGAAGTAATTTGAGCCCAGTGGGTTGTATTGTATGTGATACACTGACAATATACACAAGGAGAAATCCTTCACTCAGGGATGCTTTAAATAAAAGGCTCGTACTTCATAGAATTCGCTGAATGAGTTCTACTCCTAATTTAATCTAATGAAATGAATTATCTGGAGAAAAGTAAGGTTGCACAGTACTAAATTGTCTCACCCATAAACTTGGACAATATTCTACTTGTCATTTAATTGAGTAGATGTAGCGTTTCCTAGAATTGTTTTGTTCGCACTTATTTTGACATGACCTCCAATTGGATGGATCATTTAGTTAAATATACGAAGTCAGGGATCAATGGAGAATGGACAAGACTGATTCTTTTTATGTGACAACATTTCACAGAACGGAGTGTAGCAAACCACATTTCATGCACTTTGCTGTTTGGAGAAGTCTCTAACTTGTACTTAAGCCAACACCAAGTTTAGAGATAAACGAAACCATGCTAGTTAAATGAGTAAAGTAAGAACTGAATTTAATTATATCCATAATGGTATTCCTGGAAGCAACCAGATCTTGTTTACCACCTCCTACTCAAGCTTTAATGCTTTAAGGTGCGCCAACCAAGTTCTGTTTAATCCGATTATAATCATAAACCATACCAGGTTGTACCATGTCTGCTATCTCTCCTCAACTTTGATAGAAATGTGAACGTAATATTATGTATGTTAAGATTAAAGCTCTCATAATTTACCCGTGAAAATTGAATGCAAGTGCCGTTTTCCATCTTAAGTTAATAGGGAATGATGTCAGCTATTAAATTTTAACGGTTTCATTGACTTTAATTATCATACACAATGTCCATTCATTAGTTAGTCTATCCATTCTATAGATGTGATAATCCATTTTGATGGTTTAGTGATTTATAATGATTGTCACAAAAAGTGGGTCTCAAAATGACAAGGAGGGACTGGAGACTGGGCGTTTTATTCTTGCCTTTCAACGTATAAGTGACTTATTTAGTATACAGAAACGTGAAACATCTCTAAAGATATCAATCGACATGATTAATTGAAAGCGTACAAAGGCAATAATAAATTAGTGTATTCTTTAAGGCTTTTTGTCATCAGGCACACAGTATATAATTTCAATTAGTCAGCGTATTCCAGTGTCTCCGCAGTCTCCACCAAACTTCTCCCTTTTCTAGTTTGTGTTTAAAAAGCAATTGGAAAACATATTCTCTTGCACTGAATGTCTTTTTATAATGGACGAAGATGATGATTGAACATTTTAGGATACTCATCGCCTTCAAGTGACCATCACCATTTTATGAGCTAAGAACAGAATAAGTACTCGCAATACGTATGAGACAACGGAAACTTTACTGAGCTTTAAATATATTTGCTGCAGTTCAGTATTTGAGGCGATATCAATTTTAGTTCTACATTTTCATTTCAATTCGTTGACACAATAATGTAGTTAGTTTAAGCCGAGACAGCAAACGATACATAGTCACGAGTCATGAAAAATACACGTTTAACCATTAAATTTTCCCTTTTCTAGTTAAACTAACCTTATGGGAATTACATAAGAACACATTGTATAAATATGTCTTGAAAATTTCGAGTGAAGAACCACCACGCAATGAATTTAATGAAGGAGAAATATACAACAGAGCTGGAAACTTCAGGCTCAAAAATACAAAAGTGTCATTCTGATCATGAATACAAAATTGACATGTGAAATCCCATCTGTCTCTCATCATTAGTTGATGAGCTATTAAATTGCACCCACTGCTTGTTTTTTTGTGTGGAACTTTATACAATTCCTTCTATGTCGTAAGTTACCAGCAAATCAAAGGACACAGTATGGAAGATGTATGCGCCCAAATTGTGACAAATGACAGCGTAGACATTTGTTTAAATAATGGAATACAAAAAACACTCTAAAAATATACATGCAAGTTATAAAAAGCCATGAAAATACTGTTTGATTTCAATGCACGTTTAACACAACGCGTCGCACTAAATTGTTGCAGATGTTGTTGGTTAGGGAATCTTGTCAGAAGAAAAATAACAGAAAAATACGAAAAAAATAAACGCGAGATATGCAGTCATGATTTACCATTCAAATTATCCTTGCTTCGTAACGGGCTAAATCTGTTTCGTTTGTTAATAGTTAGTTCATGTGTTTTTTATTATGAGAAGTCAGACAGTCAGAAAACAAGTGTGGTGAAGTGTGAATTGTTCAAATCATACCTGGTTCACAGAGTAAAACAGTCCTTTTCGAAGTTATAGAATTCGAGTAAAAACACACCATGATTTTTTCCGGCTGTTTTTGAACTACCAACAACACAGCAGATATGCTAGAACTGAAACAAATCAAAGGATTCTCTGATTTTACACTTTTTCGGTTTCTAAAAGTTCAATCAAACCACCACGTATGTCACCTAAGTTACAGATAGTTTAAGTGAGAACTAAAAATTCACTCGTGTATCTAATTGCGGAGGTGAATAACTTACTTTAAAAAGTTAGTAATGCTAAACGCTACGACTTGACTGACTTACTGGACGCGTATTTACCAACTAGACCTTTTTGTTCCTTGTTTTTTCCTTTTCAAGTCATAATCGAGATATGAGTCTGAAAGGGACTCAACAGGAAGAGAATTCTGAAGACGATAGCAAGTAAAAAGTAGCGTCTAGAGTGAAACCATGCAACCTGATATAAGTATTTTGTTGGGCTTATTCAAGTTCACAGTATACAAGAGCCCTTTTGAGATTTTTAAATGCCCAGCTCTGCCGTTTGAACCATTATATGACCGTGAAGAGGAGACCTAAAGCTGTCCACCATAAAAAGGGCATGCTCAGTCAGCAATATAGTAATGCTCTTAAACCCTAGCAATGTTTAGACTCAAAATAACTTGACTCCACTGAAGTCATAAATGTTTTTGTTGGAGAAGAAATTTAAAGAAAGTATAGAATATCCTTTTTGCTTGCGTAGGTGGGATAAGTAAAGTACCCACACAGCACGCAGTTCTAACTGACCGTGTACAGACTGTGTGTACTTTACCAAAAGACTTCAATACTTTCTCATGAATGGCAAATTATCACAAGCAATAACAGAAAGCGCAACTACAAGATCATATAATGATATTACACATAATAATTTCACTATTATACATGTCACTGGATACCTCAGTAGTGTTTCGAGCTCCCTACTAAATGCTACTTACGATTTATTTCTACTTATTGAGTAAATAAATTGGTTAAGAATGCAGGAGTCGTTGAAGTAAATTACAGAACATTTGCTGAAAGTAACTTGCTCCAGTAGAAAGGATGGTAAAGCAGTAGTTTATTTTGTAGGACTATATTACATGCCCTGAAAAGGGAAATAGGCGTGTCACGGTTCGAAAAGTAAACAAGAACACAGTCAAGATTACATATGTCCCTTTGTGTCCACAAGATCGGAGAGAGATCTCAACCGAACACGACACTTATAGATGGAAACGAGATTTTCACTCTCCCACAAACTATCAAGACTGGCATTTACTTGACCTGCTGACGACTCCTTGAATTTCCAAACTTGATAGGTAACCTTTCAGCCTGAGTGCTACTCGATCCTCCGACTTATGGAGAGCTAAACTCTCAACAAATGCTGGTAGGTTCGTATGGACACATTTAAGAGATGGGAATCTCAGATTTGGTGAAAAAGGATCCTCAGAACCACATGCAACCAACTGAGCAACGAGCAACAGAACAAACAATCTTGACACAAATTAAAAATGCGTCACAGGATTCTACTTCCACCTCGCCCCACAACAGATAAAAGGGATCTTGAGAATTCATACGTTTAGTACATGAAGTTCTTTATTTATTTAAGGATTCAACGATTCTGTGAGAACTGCCACCAGCCACCAAATGGAATAATGGAATCATAATGATTTTCTTCGGACGCACCATTTGATGTTTTACGCAACGACCTTTCACTTTCATGTCTCGTTAAATGGATTTCATTCCCACAATGGAACTCAGTCAGAAAGTTTTCTTCGCCGTGCCAGTGTGTATTCACACTAATAACTCTAAATGCCTCTTGAGTGATATTCAGTCATTTTGGTCTGCCAGTTCAATAAACATTCCTTTCACTATTATTGTACTAATGTAAAATGTAACTAGAAAGAGTTTAGCTGCGAAGAAAAGTGAGTAATTTAAAGGAACATGAAGGCAATGATCAATCAAGAATATAATGAGGAACTATTAGAGACTCTGACTGTTACATAGGCAGATATTACTTCTGATTCTTTGTGGAGGTAAAATCGTGAAAATCAAATGACATGGCATCACGTCAAACCCGTAGGCATACGGACAAAAGCGGAATAAAGAAACCCCAAGCAATTTTTTCACCCGTTGATGTACAACTAATGCACAATGAAACCTTTTAGTGAGAAAAAAATTATACGCCCGCATTACATTACAAAAGCAAAAAGCAATAGTAGGAAGGATGGATGATACACGAATCGGATTTTCAACTCATCCATTCTTTGCCCAGCTTTCAGTTTCGGCTTTGACATAATCTCACAAACTCTCCAACATTCAGGCTTACTTTGTGTTCTCAACATCAACTTAATCTACGTAATCTTTTTCACCATGAATTTCTCCCTTTTATAACTCTTTATGTACATAAATCTCGTTTAATATCATTCACGACGTACTTGTCACGACCAAAATCAATATATCATCCATTTATGATTGTATTATTACTTCTCATCTTCGAGTGATTGCACGATGTGATTGCAGCCCTATTTACTGGATTGTCACTGAGCTTTGCTTCGAAATCACTACACCTTATTGTAAAAGGGCGAATCTTTCCAGATCAAACGACATTCCCACTTGTGCCAAGCATCTGAATCCACTTGTTATAATTTAGTTGTAGCTTCAACGATTGTGTTAGCATATATTATTATGTTAACTTAGGCCGCTTGTTGTTGCCATACTGTTTACACAGTGTACAGAGTGAATACACACTGATTAGGATGCAGGAATTTGAATAAAATAAATCTGTTTCATTAGCATCTTCTATTTTACTCCTGCTGTTGTACAAGCTAACCAGTAATTTCTCCGAGGGTTGTGATAGTTCTAACTAATTCATGATATTCACAATATTTGCCCCACTTGTGATAGTACTTGTGAGTTTCAGATGAAAAGGCTATACGCAAATAAATACAAGCCCAGACAAGATAATTGGATAACCTATATCGATCCGCATAAGGAAGTACAAATTTGGAAATATCGCAATAGGGCTTCCAAAACTAAATGAGGGAAAAGTAGAGAGACTTTGGCTTTCACTTTGATTCCAAATGAACTCGCACTCTATTGGTAAACCGTTACTTAATAATGGTTTAATACAACTGCAGAAGCCTCTTCATCTTTCCCCATGATTCCCGTGATTGAATTTCGAGAACGGTAGAATAGTCTAACCTGCAGAGTTGAGAGCTGTTGTTCTTTGCTGATTACTTGGTATGTATTTATTTCCTTAATTTATTTCTCTCAAAACGATTTCATGTGTTCTATTGATTCAAGAAACATCGGGTTCTCGACTACTTAATTCCACTAAACGACTAAACCACACGGGCTACTTCAAGAGCTTGAAACGAAATCCATGTGATTTCCTCATGCAGTTGTATAAATAAAATCTTCCGTATCCTCAATAGCTATGTTTCAACCATCATCATCACTTAATCATACTCGGAAACTACACAAAGTAAACAAAAAAGGGGCCATTTTGTACTCGAATCCGAACGAACAAACACAAAGATCACAAACAACTGAGGTACATTAAGCATTTAAGCTTTCGGAAATTACGCTGTACTATCGCCTATGGCTGTACTGAGTTGTTTATTACTTTAGAATGGATGGTCACGATGACATGAATTCAAAAAGTCCTGCCTCATTTTAACATACAGTTATTCTAAGTTCTAGATAACCTGCATATTTTCGGATATTTTACTCGTACATGTAGTGCATAGGAAAGAAAAACAAAGCTACTTGTCCTTTCTTAGGCTACTTTAGAGCATTAGTATTCAGATCCAGAAAAAGGATGGAAGAGTGAATACCAAGGGAGACATTACACATGGATCTCACCTTAAGAAAACGGAGGAGAAGAATAATTAAGAATGTGCCATACGGAATTTAATGCTCGCCAAGGATGCCTAAAGTCACATATTAATGTACACATACAAGAAAAGAAGGGAGAAGAACCTGAAGCGACAAAATCATCGCAGTATAAACTGCCATTTCAAATAAACAAAAACTGTTTCGAAACGAACAAGCCAAAGCGTTTCATCCTGGCAATGACAGTGAAATTCGTGCCCAATAAAGTGATGAAATGGTCTAGCGATACTAAAGGTGGTGTTTTTTATACTGACTGAGCCTCAGTCGACGAATCTCGTAGAGTTCTTTTTGAAACTTATTGTTTGTGTATGGATAATCGTAAGTATCGACTGTCAGTACACAACTACGTAGCACAGATCTAAATCAAGTAGAAAAGAAGGGACATTCATGCTTCGTTGACTGCTCACAATTTTTACTCAAACTTGTCTGAGCACTTGAAGTCTCTAGGTCAGCAGTCAAGTTATCTGGATTGCTCTGGATATAACATGTCACAAACTATTTCCAATGGACGGGCTCAAATTTCATGAAATTGCCTTTTTGTTGAAAACATTCAGGCTAAAGTAAACAACCATATTCTCGTGTGACATAATACAAGCTGACTGAAGCGATGAACAATTAATTTATTTATAAAGTTCGAATGCTAGAAATCCAATTTGAAGTCTGATACTTCGAAAAATATTCGGATTTAGATTGCAATTATTTCACCTACAACGCATCACGTCAAATCAAGTCAAGAAGGAGTCACCCAGCAGGGCCTCGTAATTCATGCATTAGAAACATATTCAAATTTTTGTCCTCGAGCAATTCGCAACAAAATGTGCTCCAACAACTTAATACCTGAACGCACACACGCGAATTAATTTTGCACAAAAACAAACCAGTTTTAAACTTATCAAAAAGACACCTACGTGGGAATTCGGAATTTTGATGGAGTTTTCTCCGTCAGTTATCCTGTTTACCATCACTTTTATACATATTGTATATTTAAACTTTTATAATTCAACTTTTACCATCAAGTTGAATTATAAAAGTTTGTAAAAATATGAATTTGCAGCTATGAAACGGAATGACAGCAGTTTTTTTCTAGATTAATTAAAATTCCTGTACGTCCACGTATTCGTTCTTTATTTATCAAATCATATGCAGTTTTTAAGTCACTTTAGAGCTGGTGGTTTCGATTAGCAAACTAACAAATTAAATTCCCATTTTGCTGGGTAAACGACAGACGAGCACTTAACTTAATACCAATTTGGTAATGTTAAATGTACTCTGCTTTTCCATAAAACTCTGAAAACTAGAGAATTTGCAGAAACGCTAAACTCTGATTTATTCTTGAATGACAAACCAAAAACTATTGTTGGAAGAGAGAGAATGAAATTCAATGACCGCTGATTCATTCAGCACACTACACTAACAGAAAGTAGAATTGCTATGTGTGTGTGCTATGCATTTAAAAGTCTCGAAATAATGAAGAATCTGAGATTTTGTGAGCAACACAGAATCCAAAGATACAATAAGATTGTCAAAGAGGCAAGAAAAGTGAATTGTATTCAAAGATGCGAAGGAAATTTCAGCCCACATACATTTTCAGACACGGTTCGATGTTGATTTGCCACAAAGCAATTCCATGAATGCTCTTTTGAAAAATCGTAAAGTGGCAACTTCAACAGCAAGCAAAAAGCTTTCTGTGTATGCCAGTTTGGAAATAGGGAGGGAATGCCATTCGAATTAACAATTGAAATGCTACAGTCGAGCTTGTATTTCGCTGTAAATCTTACGAAATATGGTAATAGCCTTAATGGAAAATGGATAAGGAGAAGATGAGGGCTAACATCTCCTCCGACACAGTTGGCAATCCAAGAATACTGTTTATTTTTTGCTGTTTTTCATTGCATTTGCGAAGTATTTCTGAATTTCTATAGACAACTTTAAGTGCTTGTCATAATACAAGTACTGCACATGGACTTTAAATCCCTACAATCTCTAAATTCAATTCCTGTTCAATCAGATTTTCGTATTATAAGCATCACCTTATTTGTCACAACATAAACAAACTCAGATGTAGATTACAAAGTCAGTTCTTGTGAATTTTCCTCTAACTGGTAAATATTCTACTTGCATATCAAATACAGGCATTATCCCAGGAATGCATATGTGGAATAAAATAGTCATGGATGTCTGAATTCAGATTATCAAAAGAGTAATATCAGGTGCATCTGCAGGTTTTGGATGAAATTGAAGTGTATCTATGTATCTCTGTTGTTCTTGAAACTAAAGCCTCATTCGACTCTCCTCGTGGTGACTACATAAAAAAACATGATACCTTTGTATCTCATCGAAGCATGGAACACACATCCCAAATAGAACCCCAGCTGGAAAGCTTTTAGTATCATAGGATACATGCAAATGCTGAGGTCATAAGTCGACCACAAATTTAATTAACTAAACGAGAATACACGCAACTCTAAATTTACACTTTTGTTAATGAAGATCATGAAGTCTGCGTGATGTGCGGTGGTTGCTCGTCTTCCTTACTTAAGAGTCATACAACTGCTTTTGCTTAACATCTGCAGGGAGCTTTACGCAAGCAAGCTAACAAAAGGCAAAAGGTACGAACTTTTCCGGGAGGAGCTATTTATTCAAAAGGCTGCAAATAAGGTCAAAAAAGTTCTGCCATAATTTGCGAGCATTCTACAGCCACTGCACAATTTTATTTTCAACCTGAATAACTCAATGCTACTGTTTGAAACTTTGTTTGAAGTATTTTTGCATGACATTAGTATATCACTTTTTATAATAGTTACATACTCAGAAGAAGTTTTAATACAATAAAGTTGGAGTTTGAAACAGAAAAACTATTCTTTCTCAGCAGTCTCAGCTGGAATTTGGAACACGACCAATCTGTCATTAAAATTTTCAGCTTTATTAACATGTAAATTGTGCAAATAAAATAGTAATATTTCGTGCTGTTAGCACACAGAATATTCTACCCCTACAGATCAAGTTCCATGTTACAATTAATTACGGATCATTATTGTTTCACTGTTTCTTGAAGCAGTAAAATAATTACTTGTGTAACAAATTTCCGCACTCCTGTTCCTAAGATGGTACAGCTAATTTTTTAGATGTACATCCATTGAGACCCTACTCATTACTGCCACTAAAGAAATCTATGTAATTACATCCGTGATTATCTGTATTTCTATAAAAACATAAGAAACTCAGTAGCTCATTTACTGCTTGGAGGACTTTATCATCAGCGTGTTAATATTTGTTACCCCGTCAGATATAAATCTCACCAGGGAATCAAAATTGGTGTGGACAGTTCAGAGACATGGAGACACAGAGTAGATTATAACATAATTAACACCTACAATAAATACCTCTGATTAAAACGTAGAAAAGAAAATCCCTACAGAAACTCCCTTAAACCCAGATATGATGATGATGAGTATATGCGGAGCTAATTATTTCTAGGAATCGGTGTGTAACAAAGAAACCATGCAATGACCATGATCAGTAACACAACTACATCATTAAAGATCTGATTAGTTTAGGTTGTTGATTGATTGAAAACTCCTTCATGTCCATTAGACAGACGCACCGTTGACCGTACTCTACGGTTCTTTTCGCAGTTTCTTTCAAATTTCATTAGACAAAGTGATATGGATTAAAAACATCTTTACTCAGATAATTAAGGAGAACTTTCCTGGACGGATTTCTAAGAACTTGCTGAAGCAGAAATGTCAGGACGGAAAGCGTGGATTCATTGTATTGAGTATGTTCCTCCGAGAATTTTCGGAACTATATATATATACAAATATTACATTCTTGTCACTAATACAGTTAAGATGGATTATATACTTTTCTCCTCTAAAGACAAAGATGCAATGATCGTGCGGAAAGACTTACTACACGTTCTCACATTTGTGCTTGATGGGTCTGTCTCTACGATAAGAATGCAATAAACCGTTCAATAAAATATAAGCAGGAGTGAAACGAAACTGCTACCCCACCCCTGCTATCTGTAATATTCTTTAAGCAGCATTTGTGGCAGCCATAATAAGATGAAAGGCTAAGCCACTGTCTTACACATGACTTATACAAGAATACAACAATATCAATCCGTACATAAATCTTCTACGAATCTGGAGAAAACTTCTGAGCTCTGATTGTTCTGCAGTTTTTGTATTCTGAATAGGAAGCTTCATGCTGAACCCTATAGCGATGCTTGATCCAAGTAAATATGATGTAGAAAACAGAAGCCTTTCCTAGTAAATGTCCAGTAATTAATCAATCAGAATCGTTTTCTCTGGATCAGCTCAATGGGGAGCCTTTATGGTATAATTTGCTAACTCATCATTACAAAAGTAACCCAGTTGCCAGTACACAGCAACACACTCAAATGCAAACGATACCTGATTATTTGAACACGATGATTCTCTTCGTCTGTTTCTTTTAATTACAGCAAATGATCATGTCAAGATCACAAAGGTCTGGTAGTATAATTCAGTTACTGGAAATTTCTTCGTGCATTTGCTGCCTATTTCTGTCCTACTTTATACTAACTACGGATACAAGATTTAATAAGGATACTGGAAGTTCCGGTACTCAGAAATCAAGTGTCCGTGATTAGTTGTCTTAGCACGGCATGGTACGACATGAGAAAGCTGTGGGACTGGTTGAAAAAGTATTAAGGAGTGTCAACTCATTTAGGGGAACGCTTACTTGTCTGTCTGTCTGTGTACACGATTATCTTGAACATCGTTAGACTTTTTCAAGCTCAGTTTTCTAAAATTTATTACAGACGACTGGAAGTATCAAGTTAATTTGGAGGAGGAAAAATGATTCAACGCATTACTCTAAATTGCAAAATAGTTGAAACCACTTGGCAAAGCCCGTTAGAATCGGTTTATTTACTGTGTGGATGCATGTAACTGTGTGGGAGTGCTGACAAAAACTGTAGAAACGAAGGGTGCTTGGGTGCTTACAAAATTATGAATTTTCTTTCCTTTCTCCAGTCATTGTGTAATTCAGAAAAATACTACGACTACATGACTTGATTCCTTGAATAAGCTGATTGTTGTTTCCAATTGCCAAGAAATGTCGTACAAGCACATGGCGTATCTAGGCTACAGATGTTTCCGACTGGACGAAAACATGTTTTGCGGGTAAAAAATGTCCTACGTTGATGGATATATTCGTTCTGTTTTTTTATTTATATTGCACGGGAAATCCCTCTCTTGCTTTAAAGGGAATAGGTAAGAAGACTACGAACTCAAAACAAATTAATTCCCAGAAACATATAGTGTTTTAGTTTCATCATTTAAAACAGCAAGACTCTGCACTAACAATTAGTAAATATGCACATTCCGTAAGTGGGTGGTTCATCACATCATTCTC
>JAQGBV010001870.1:0-13576 GCA_034698685.1 Isotomurus pseudopalustris
GTTTATCTGGAGGAAAGAAAGAGAGGAAGTCAGAATAGAAATAAGGTGGGAGTTCATCTCTTAATTAGACTGGCGTAAGTAGTATATAGAGCCTCCACTTCTAGGATGAAAGACCTAGAAGTGAAGGCTTATAACTATAACCGTATTCACAGCTTATGATGTGTGCGAATTCAGGATTTTTGCATTCGGTAGTTTGCATATGGCAATGCATGACCAGTCAAAATCTTATGGAGGAATATAAATGTTCCTAAAAGAGAATATATATGCAATATGATGTAATGATTTTATGTGCTGTATGAAATAATGGTACATATAAAATGAAAATGGTGTATGAATTGAAAAATAAAATGTATGAAGACAAGGAGATAAAAGTTGTTCTGTCAACAACCAAAAGTTGAGATTTATTTAACTAAATCATCGTCCAGAGGAACCAAAACCTCCTGTGCCTCTTTGAGAAGTAGCAAGGTGCTACACATTAAAAATTCCCATATGTCATTAAGATATTATTACTATTAATACTACTGTACTTCTAATCTGAGAACCAAAGTATACTTACATCTTTTTGTTCCAAAGGCAAGACACTGATTCTTGTTATAATCATTTGAGCGATCTTTTGACCACGGCTGATGGTGACAGATTTGCTCCCAAAATTGTGTAGCATTATTTTGATACTACCTCTATAATCAGAATCGATTACACCTCCTAGAACTTGTAGTCGGTCAATTAACACCATTGACGACTTGTCTGCAAGCCTCCCATACGTATTAACGGGCAGCTGCACAGAAATTAAAGTATCGATCGATGTAAAACCTCCAGGAGGGATAATATATTCAAAGGGACTGAAATCACAAAAAAACCTAGAGTAAATTCTTTATTTCCTGTAAACGGTAGCCCACCCCTGCCTCCTACCTTTTGAAGTCTATTCCTGCAGAGCCTTCTGTAGCTTTTTCTGGAAGACATGCATGTGGAGATTCTCGCTTAAAGTAAAGACTTCCCCATTTCATTGTAGGCTCCATGGTGGAATGATGAAGGTAATGGAGGATATTTGTCTTTAAATACTATTTTAGTTATTACATTGATATTTCATTATCCTCATCGTATAAAGCAGAACATTTTATTGAATTTGGCTTTATCTATTACGATGAAGTGAATATCTGTAGGCTTGTCAATAGTTCTATTACTAAATATTTTAAGGTCTTTGTTTTTGCAAAATCATCAAGGTACCAAAAAGCTGCTCATGTGGATCTTAACGTTGGGTATTTTTATGTTTAAAAGATAAGAATTAATCGAATGACTATTCATACAAAGTCTTATGAAACCGAATATTTAACTTGTAGTAACTTTATTGAGATAAGCTTTCATATGCAAAGTCTAAGAGAATTATACGACATGACATGATGCATATCTCAGCATGAATTTTCAAGTATAAAACAGTGCAGTGTCAGCAAAAAAGCATACATCTATCATCCATCGAGTGTTTAGATTGATCATGCAAAGATAACGTGTTGATCGAAATGTATGGAAATGAAAAGAAATACGCAACCAAAGCAGTTTATATGTAAGAAATTCTCAGTATCAGAAAACTTAATATGATTATTCTGCTGAGTGTTCATGTACAAAGTCGAAGTGATTTTTACTCAGCAACATTTTACTTCAGTTTCTATCATTATTTTGTTCATCAAGTTAAAAGTATTTTCCAGAAAAACAGTGGAGTTTGCAAAAATATTGCAAGCGTATTCAATAAGCCCTGCTCCTTCAGTGATATCAAATAGTATTTAAACGTATAACTCATGGATACATCTTCAGTGTCTTACTGCATTTGCACTAAAGTGAAGTTCTTGCACAACCTGCTAATACTACAAGTTTCATTGAAATGGCTGCTCGAAGAAAAGCAGTCCCCTCATTTGGTAAGTAAAATATTTTCCTGAAAACTAATACTAAAGTTAGTGAAATATTTTTGCGGGTCTCGTTTAAATATGTTAATTTTTCGTTTTTCAGGAGCTGGACCTGCACCGAAAAAAACACCTACGAAAACCGAGCAAAGCAATAACTCAGGTGAGTGTTTTAAAATTTTTTTTAAAAGTAGTTTAAGCAACTGAGCGGTTTCATGAGAAATTCGAAAACTAAAGTAGAGTAAAATCAGTTATCTAATCCTATTTCGTATATTTATGTTGATAGTTGGAGTAAATGCGCTACTTCAACTATTGCAATCAGCTCAGGCGATGAGAGGAGAAAGTCCTAATGGAAACTATGGTGCTCAGGAGATGGAAAACTCCCAGATGCAGGATGAGATTGATTCAGTGGAACCAGACGAAGGTGGAGAATCCTCATCCGATCGGAAAGCAATTGAGGTACTTCAACTTTTCATGGGTTTAAAGGAAAGCTCAGGGGTAGACGGAGAATTAGTGTATGAGAAAGATGGTGTAAAAGTCTGGTACATCCAGAATGGTAAAAACCATCGGTATACTATTAACAAGGAGCTTTCAATTGATGTAAACACCTACAATAATGAAGTGTATTTCCATGTTCGTAAGAAGTTTCCAAAAACCGGAAAAGCTTTTGAGTCAGTTAGTATCCGTTTTAAGTTGTTACCAATCTTTGAATGGATTTACACCCATGTTGCACCTAAGCTGCAAAATCAGCTGTTGGGTAAAACACTGAGTCCAAATCTAGCTGAGCTAGCTACTCAGATTTTGAAACAGTGATTGTAAAAAATGATAATTGAATCAGAAAGAAATAAAATTGAACATTTGTGTTTGAATATAAACCTTTGATTTTGTGCAAATTCTTACATTATTTTCATAAATATGTTACAGGAGTTGCGAGTTTTAATCGAGAACCCACTGCAACTTACAACTCGTGACTTTGAAGATCATCTTTTGGTATTTAAAGCAGCACCAACCGAAGAGCAAGGACAATATGACTTCGACCTAGCCTGCAGGATATTCTACCAGTATATTCATCAGGTTCTCTCACTGTGTTTGTTGCGACTAAAGGGCATAAAGTTCATCATTTTCTTTACATGCACTATGATACGTGAAAAGGATGATGAGATAGAAAATGTTCAAGCGCATTTTCATTCTGAATATATATTAGTCTTTCATTCAAGCCTATTATGTAATTCCATTTGGGTTGCAATAGAACAATCAATTGAAAGCCTTCTACGTTTCGCTACAAATGGATCTGGTTGGATCTTCCAGAGTATTGATGAAATTGTAATAAAAGTGTTAGGTACTATTCCAGTTCAAAAAAATATTGGTGGGTCATTTATAGAGCTACCAAAAATGTTAGTACGAAAATCAGGGTTGATAAATATTAGAAATGATGATGACTTGTGTTTCGTATATTGTATATTATGTAATATACATTCACTTCTAACAAAAGAAACTAAAGGAAAACATTTAAGAAAGCCAGGAACATTTAAATCGTACATGCAATTTTTGGATGTCACAGAAATCCCTTTTCCAATCTCCATCCGAGATATTAATACCTTCGAAAACAAAAACCCCCTGTTTTCAGTAAACGTCTTTCATATTTCTGAATCAAAAATACTTCCACTTAGAGTAACCAAAAATGTTAAAGAGATACACACAAACATGTTACTTCTTACGCAAGAAAATTCTCAAAAAAGTCATTACGTCTTCATTCAAAGTCTGTCGAACCTATTAGGGAAAATGGGTTCAAAAGCTAAATTCTTTTGTAACAAGTGCTTAAAAGCTTTTGAAACAAAAGATAAAAGTTCTAAGCATGAAATTTCATGCAACAGAAATGAGTGTGAGAAAGTTAGCATGCCTTCAGATCAAGAAGAGTTAGTTTTTAGGAATTACTATGCTTTAATGAAGACTCCTTTCGTTATTTATGCGGACTTCGAATGCATTTTAGAGAAGGAAGTTAGTGATATTAAAAAACCCAACGAACATACAGAGAGCTTTACTTCCAAATACCAAAATCATATACCCCATAGTTACTGCATAATTGTAGTAAACCAAGAGAAGAAAGTAGTTCATCATAAAATATTTCGTGGTGAAAATGTAATTCCAAATTTTTTAACACATCTTGACTTAATTTATGAGCATATCAATTTAATTAAGTTCGCTGACGTTCCAATTAATATGACTGAACAAGATAAAGTCAGTTTCAGACATGCAACACACTGTTGGTTGTGTGAGAAATCATTTGACGATGAAAGCAGGAAATTTTTATCTCGCATGAATTCAAATCAAAGTGATCTTCTCAAATGCGCTCATCATGATCATATAACTGGTAGGTATATAGGAGCATGTCATTCACTCTGTAACCTCCAATTGAAATATAAGCACTTGCCTATTCCAGTTGTCATACATAATAGTATGAATTACGATAGTCATCTAATTCTCCATGGTTTGTCACAGAAACGCCTAGTTAATGTTATCCCCAGTAACTCCGAGCATTACATAGGAATAAACATAGATAACAAATATAGAATAATCGATAGCTTCCAGTTTTTACAAGCTTCATTAGATAAGTTGGTGAAAGAAATCCCTAAAGAGTCCTTCTTTATAACTGAGCAGGTTTTCGATGCTTCGGTTAAAAATTTAATTACATCAAAAGGTGTCTTTCCATATGATTATATTGACTCCATGGACCGATTTAAAGACAGAAGCCTACCTTCAATAGACAGATTCTATAATAAACTAACTGGTGTACATATAAGTTCGGAGGATTATGACAGAGCGAAACAAGTATGGGAAGTGTTTAATATCCAAAATTTAGGAGAGTACTCAGACTTATATTTATTGACAGATGTGGTGTTGCTCAGCGAAGTTTTTGAAAAGTTTAGGGATGTGTGTTTACTAAATCATAGATTAGATCCCACTCATTATTATTCATCTCCAGGTTTGACATTTGACTGCATGTTACGTATGAATCAGACACCAATTTCTCTACTTTCGGATGAAAGTATGTATGAATTTATAGAAAAGGGTATTCGTGGTGGTATATCAATGGTGTCTAAACGATACTCTGAAGCTAATAATAAATACATGAGTAACTATGATAATAAGAAAGAGTCAAAGTACATAATGTACTATGACTTTGTCAATCTTTATGGATGGGCAATGACAATGAAGTTACCATATAGATCATTTAGGTGGTTAGAAATAGATGAAATACAGCTTTTGCAAGATGAAATTAATGAAATAGACGAGGATGGGGAATACTTTTATGCGTTAGAAGTCGATTTGAGTTATCCAGAATCACTGCATTGTTATCAGAGTCATAATGACTTACCACTTGCTGTTGAGAAGCGAGTAATTACAATGGACATGTTATCACCCTTTCAAAAGTCACTTCTAGATAAATTTCCAGAAATCACGGTTAGTAAGGTTGCAAAACTAGTACCTTCTTTTCTTAGCAAGGAAAATTATGTTTGTCATTTAAAGAACTTAAAGTTTTATCTACAACAGGGCTTAATATTAAAGAAGATTCATAGAGTTATTGTGGCAGAACAGAAAAGTATTCTAGCTCCTTACATAGAATTTAATTCTAAAAAGAGGCAGGAAGCTAAATATAAGTACGAAATTTCTTTTTGGAAGGGTATGAATAATCAGTTGTTTGGGAAATGCATGCAAAATGTGAGAAATTTAATTGATGTGAAAGTAGTTACAACCTCAAGCCAACTAAGCAGACTTGCAAATAGTCAGCATTTTGTTAACTTTAGAGAAGTTAATAAGGGGGTAATACTAATGTTAATGAAAAAGAAGGAAGTAAAATTAGATAAACCTATATTTCTAGGTTTCGCTATTTTGGAACTCTCCAAATTATTAGTGTATGCGTTTCATTACAAACATATGGGTTTGAAATACGGAGATAAATGTTCTTTACTAAACATAGATACTGACGGTTTAATCTACGAAGTAGAGACTGATGATATTTATGATGACATGAGCAAAAGTCCAGAAATTTTCGATTTTAGTGATTACCCGGTAGAACATAAGTTATTTTCTACTAAAAACAAAAAGGTTCCTGGAAAAGTTAAGGATGAGAAAAACTCCAAAATAATAACTTCCTTCGCATGTCCGAAAGCTAAAATGTTGTCCTTAGAAATTTGTGACAATGAGATTTTTGAATTCCATAAGCGAGCAAAAGGAATAAAGAAATGTGTTATAGAGAATGTCTTAACCCACTGGGATTTCAAAAACGTAGTTCTAAATGAAATTTTAACTTATTCAAAGATGAATAGCTTTAGAAGCAAAACACATCAATTAGGTACATATGAAATTAAAAAAATAGGATTGCATAGTTTCGATGATAAAAGGTATCTTTATGACAATATACATAGTTTGAGTTATGGACATTTTCTTATACCTGACACAAGTCATGTTTAATAGTAATAAAAAATAAAGTACAAACATTTGTGTGTCTGTATTATGTGTCTGTATTGTGTGAGTATTATGTGTTTTACTGCCATTTGTTTATTGCTATTAATATTTAATTTAACAATTTACCTAATCAAATATTTGATGTTATATATTGACATAATAAACATAAATTAAAATTAAAATGCTCTTGCTGTCACAATTATTTTCATTAAACACTTAAAGGCTAGCAAGCTCTTGTTTCTGCAATTCCTTTTCATAAAAGCCACCGTAAATTTCTTCTCCATTCAGAGCATTCAACATATAATGATGGGGATTTGAGTGTTTGACTTTCACAATCCGGTACATTTGTTCACTCCAATTATTATTATAACCTTTAGTAAATATTCCTTTTTGTGTACTGATTCGTACAATATCTCCTACAGAATACTTCGATTTTCCAAAATCCTTTTGGTTTTCAGGATACAAGTTCCTAAATACATTCATCTCATTATCTTTGGTTACTTCAACTGGCTTGAACTTAGTGGAACGGTGTACTGTGCAATTGTAATTTTTCACTAGTCTTGGTAATGATTCAATATATCTGTAGTTCCCATTGTGTGTCCAGATTCTTGCTAACCTTGTAAGAATAGTACGATTAAATCTTTCAGCAATGCTGTTCTTTATTTCTGAGAAAGTTGAGAAAATCTTGATATTATACTTCTCCAGCATATTTAAAAAAGGTTTTCCATAAAATTCTTTTCCCATATCCACTTGTAATACTTTGCAAAAGCGTTTATTTTTTTTCATTGCACTTTCGAATGCATCAGCTACTGTTTGGGCTGTCTTATTCTTTACTGGAATAATCATCCCGTACTTGCTTAAGCAATCAATAATTGTTAGCAAGTACTGATTGTTATCATTCTGTTTCTTGTATTTTTTTAAGTCAATTAAGTCAGCATGGAATTGATTATTTAATCCAATACACATGACTCTCCTTCGTTGAAAGTTCCTTCTCACAGGTTGGTGAAGAGAGAAAGCTCGTAAACTATTAAGTTCTCGTGTAACATTTTGAAGATTTTTATGCTTACTTTGCTTAACTATATTTGAGACCCCAGTGAAAGAATAAGGGTAATTAAGATCAGTATATTTCTTAGACACAGGATGATTTTTCATTATGACAGGATAATATCATTCCTCGAAAGTTTAATGAGAACTGAAATTTTTGTGTTAGGTATTTCGCTTTTTATTATAGGACTTGCATTCTTTTACACAGATGTTCCTTAAATTAGTACTAAAACTATTCTTAATCCTTTGAGTGAAGTTTATAACTATATAGTCATTTTGTTTACAATTCCCTGCTGTATAATATTGGTAAATATCTTCTAAGGGTAAACCCAGAGCACTATGGTACAGAAAGTAAATACAATGTTCTCCACAAACGTCGGAATCAAAGCACTGAAGTGTTCTAGTGTTTGTATTGATAAATTTTGACTTTGACTGAAGAAAGACAGAAAAGTCAGAAGGAAAATTATCATAAGAAAACCCGTATGAATCAAAAAAAGTTACTGGTCCTCCTTTTTTTAGTTGGTAAATTGCTAACCAATGCCCTGGATTCTTGTTCCAAGAATATTCAGTGTTAACTATTAATCCAAAGGGTGGTTTTATGTCAGAAGCTAACAATTGATCTAATGAGAGCACATCGAAATTCATATATTTTAAGTTTAATGATTTTAGTTTACAGTATATTTGAACAGTATTCATATTAAAAATCGAGTTTAACCTGTCTATCAGAAGTTATTTCTAAAAGTGAATTAAATTCAGCGTAAATAATTACAGTTACAGAAGTAGATATTTCTTTCTTGAATTGAATGTCAAAACGTACATTTCCCGTTTTTTGAACAGAAAATGTGTCCTCGTCTGTTTCTGGAGATAGATTAAATGCAAACAAAGACTTCTTGCTGTCTTTATACATATCCCTGGATACATTAATTCCTAAATCCTGGTGTGCTACACCACTCGCTTTTAGTAAAGTGTAAAATCCAAGAAGGTTTAAGCCTTCGTCAAAATCTAGTTTAAGAGCTTTGAAAGAAATCTGGTTTTCATCAACCAGTATAGAAAAATAACTGGTTTCAAAGCTGTCAAAACTAAAAGGATTTTTGTTTGGATTTCCAATAACCGCAGAGGTTTCAACAAATCCTACAATTATTCTTGATGGAACTTGTCCATAGAACAAATTTTCACGAACAATACTTTTGCTTCCTGTTGGGATTACAAGTTGTTTCATTTCAGTTCGCCTAAGAGGATATTTTGCGTTGGTACTAGCAAGCATTTTTTCATGAGCTACACGAAGAGATGGAAACAATTGATGACTAAGAACAAACAGAGAAGCAGTGTGAATTTTAATTTTATATCCCTTGCTATTCGAAGAAGGTTGTAAGAGACAAAAGTCGTCAGATGATCTAGTTAATTTGAGTTTCAAGTTCATTCCAGTTATTAAATATTTGTCCAAGTTAAAAATGTCTGCACATGGACGAGATATAACTTCTACCTTTCTACTTTTCTTAATTAAATTATATCTCTTGGAAAACCCATCTTCATGTTTCACAGAAAAGGTGTTAGGATCCTTCTCTTCGTAAAACATACCAAGCGACCCCTGACTTAATTTATGGTCATTCCCATAGTTCAAAATGTTTTCAAATATTCCACGATACGGGTTTAAATTATTCGTATGAGAAACGAGTGTGTCATTTAAATACACGTCACACTGAGTGAACATCGACGAAGCAAATGAGTTAACTGTTGAAACTAAATCAGTAGGTTCAACATAAGTCTTTTCAATAACATCTTCTGTTCCGGAGGGTACTTTAAAAGCAACTTGATTGACAGTTTCTGTTGCAAGTAAACTTCCATCTGCTTTTACCACTTGAAAAATTACATACAAAAAAGAATTCTTCAAATCGCGGTAAAAGTTGTTTGATGCTGGGATGACGAATTCAATCTGCCCTGTATTTTCCTGAACATTTGAAGTTGGAGAATACTCTATGTAGTTGGATCTTTCGATTGTTGTGTCCGTGGGAGGTATTTTGAAAAGATCAACCTCGGATCTAATTGATGGAGTGGAGTCTTCGAATATATAGGACATGATGAGGAAATGATGAAAGATGGATGTTTAGAATATCGATTTGTAGATTGGTTTCTTGGATTTGCAACAGTTTTTTGTCTTACTCATTACCTCCAGCTTCGAGATTCCCTTTCGGCTTCTCTTGTTCTTCCGAGAATGTATTCCTTGTCCTTCCTGTTTCACACTGATATCAAGCAAGTTGTCACGAGCTCTTTTTATAGCTAGCTTCGCATTTCGTTTTAAAGTGGTTTGTATATTTTCTCCTTTCTTAACATCTTTAACTATGTTATGGATAGCTTCTGACGCATGTGGAAATACGTATTTTCTCAGCACTGGTAGTACATACCTCATAGCTGATTGTAG
This sequence comes from Isotomurus pseudopalustris, assembly GCA_034698685.1. Taxonomy (NCBI): domain Eukaryota; kingdom Metazoa; phylum Arthropoda; class Collembola; order Entomobryomorpha; family Isotomidae; genus Isotomurus; species Isotomurus pseudopalustris. The sequence continues at coordinate 9,823 of JAQGBV010001870.1, forward strand.
TATAGATCCTATCCCACTTCCTCTCTGACGTCTAACTCCTTTAAAAATAGAGTTACCTCTCCCATATTGTAGTCTTAGCGCTTTGAGCAGCAATTCTTCATCGGGAGCTATAAAATCCTTTTTCATTTTCGCTCGCGTATGTGCAACACAATAGTTAATAAACCTGATTGAAAAACAACGGGATCTCCACTCTCATCAAGAAGAAAAACGTGAATGATATCCAATTCAGAAGTGTTTAGCTTCTTATAGTAAGGATTCTGAAAATTAATAGTTTGTAAATTCGACGATGAACACACTATCGGAAAGACTCGTAAAACCTGGGCTTCAGTATCTCCAACGATTTGAGGTTCAATAATATCTGTGTACAGAAATCCAGTGTAGGTACCTGCTTGTAAGTCTACATCAAAGGCAGGTTTATATACATATCCAACTTTCTGAATAACGTTTTGCTTCGAATCAAACCCTAAAATTGAATGTATTTTTGGAGAAAATTCAATCGTGTATTTCTGTTCGTTGATCAAAAGACCTACTCGCTTTTCATAGAAATTATATTGAAGTATGAAGTCCGTTCTATCAGATAACACTTCTTGTACAGTTTCATTAATACAGTTGATCAAATCTTCTATAGTTTCTGACACTAAAATATCTCTTTTTAAATAAATTCTTGTCTTTGTTTTTGTAATTCGATCCTTCAGTTCTATCCAGCCTGTTTTTAAATTTGCAGAAATACTTACAACATCACGGGGGAACGATATTTCAGTTAGTGCGATTTCAAAAATGTCTTTGGGAAATGATAATGTTTTTGGTAGTTTAACTCGAAAGTCGCTTATTTTATTTTCAGGAAATGTTGAATAACTACTATTACTGGGAAGAGTTAGGTAAAAAGACATGTTTCCTCAGAGAAGTATAGGTTCAGATTAAGCACAGTAAGTAAAAATCTAAGGTACATAAATCCATGAGGGAGCTCCAAGTGTTTCATCAAAAGTTGTTTCGGTGGGTGAAAAATATGATTCATCGTCATCAGTGGGATTTACGTATAGTGGTGAATTTCCAGAATTTGAAGAGTTCGAACTTTGGTTGTTTTTCTCCTCATTAATATGAATTCTAGCTTCCTTAGCTAATAAGGTATTGGGTACGTTCATTTTTGTTAATGATTTTATAAACTCTTTATATCCCGATAATGAACTCGATTGTTTTAAACCTCTGACAACTGTATTCATTAAATCTGTAATATTTGAGCCATGAATTTTTCGGGTTTCATATGTGATTTGCCCCCGGTTATCCCAGGAAAGTATTAACTTGTGTTGCTTTAGTACATCAAGTAAGGACTTTAGTTTTTGTCTAAACTTTGGTGGAGCTTCTGTTATGTCCGGTGTATAAGAAGGTTTCCTTTTTACTTGCTTTATCGATTTAATAGGAACATTTGACTTTTTTTCCAGAAGTAGTGTTTTGTTTTCAGTTGGTTCTTCAAGCACTTTAACTATTAAGGGCTTTTGTTCTTCTCTGTGTTTTTCTTGCACAGATCTTGACGAGAAAAATTTGAAAAGCTCCAACCTAACATCATGTGGAATCAAGTTATTTTGCAGAATGCTAAGTGCTTGAGCATTTAAATCTTCGCTATTTGGTATGCTTGGATGGTTTTCGACTTTGCTGTTTTCACCTAGTTGTTCATTTAATTTTTTATAGTCGTTTTCAGATATGAGCCTCATTTTCTTCATTTTGAACTGTTGAAAATTTCTTTAAACACAAGAGTGAGAACAGGCAGAACAGCTGACAGTAACACAGGCAGAAATCCTCCTTTTTGAACAATTAAGCGTTTTTTCGATATAGTAGGTTCACGTATGAAAGCTTGTAGATTATTTTTAGATTTCTTTAACTTAGCAAATTGTCGGGGGGTAAGTAAAACGTTTCCAGCACATACGTTAACCGAGCATTCAGTGAGTGCTTTTATTTGAGCGGAAGTAGCTGATTCAAGAAGTGTTTTACGTTGATGATTGTTAGCTTTAGAAAGAAACAGAAGGAACTCCTTATTGTCTTTGATCCGCTGAGACATTTTATTTTTTAAGTGGCAAGTACACTAAAGCTTCTTCTCGGAAGAAGCTTGAAGAGAGTCTGAGAGATTCGTCTTGATCTTGAGTAGTATTTATAACCAAGTATCCGTGGGGTTTCTTAGTTGCGTCAGCAAAAGATTCAGTTAAATATGTATGTCTTCCAGGGAACATTTGTCGTGCTAAGTGGGTGATAAATGAAGAATCTCGAGGAGATTTAAAAATTACTAAGTGTGTTGCATTTAGACTTATCGTTCTTATATTTTTATAGAACAAATTTTGAACTAGAAAAAACACAGAGATGTTTCTATGTCGTGATGTTCTAATAAACAACGAACAAATGTCAGAAGATTGAGACAAGTCCTCCATAAAATCATCTAAGATCAGAAGTGATTTTTCAGGGATCTCATTAATATCAGGAATATGTGTAAAGACGTGGAGTTTATGTTTTCTAGGTAGTTGTTGAAAATTAGGAGGAGCTTCTTTGCAACAGTAAAATATATTTTGATGTATATAAGGGTAAAATATTTCCTCTTGTCGTGTTAAAATTTTAAAAATTAATGAACTTTTACCGCTGCCACTCGGTCCGGCAAAAAGAACACGACATGGAACATTAACTTTGTGTTCGAATGAATTAAACATAGTGTACGATGTTTTCACGATGAAGGCTTTATTACAACTGTTTAAAACAATTAATAACAGATGTTATTTATTATTCATAAACATTTACTCTCACAAGTGTATCGATGGTCATTTTTGGCTCTTCTGCTTGTAGTTCATTTGATTGGGAGTTAGAAAACTCCCATGGACTTAGATTTTGTCTTGTTTTGCGATCAATGGTTTCAAGAAAATTGTTGTAGGGTAAATCAGCATCTCCTGTTTACAGAATAAAAAACGTTATTACAAACTTTATACACTACAATTTGAAAATAAAAAACAATCTTACCATCTACACAAAGAAGATTATGCAGGGTGTACTGACCATCAACAAATGGATCTAAACAATCAAACTCCTGACAGAAGTACGAACCGTTTAGAGCTTTATTTTCCCACCTTAAGATTTCTTCTCTCAGAATACAAACCCCTGGTTGTACAGTGTCATCGTCAGGATTAGGTTTCACAAAGTATGTTGTTCCATTTGAAGACAAACACTGTCGACACGAATTCAACAATGTAGTGTCCATCCAATTGTATCCCGATGTAGAAGAAAAATTCAATACACCCAAGGTGATTGAAAAAGTTAACAAATTCTTAGGAAGTATCATGATTAATGGAGAGATGTTTGAAATCGATTGACAGTTTTCTATCCTTAACATTAACTTATATGAATATTTTTTTTTTACAACTCAGCTATCTAAAACGTTTTGAGCTTGATGTATTTTAAGATGTCCAGTGAAAACCATTTATGTCAACGTTTCTAAAATGTAAATCTTAAAACGTATTGCATCAGCTTATCATAAAACGTTTGATAACGTTTCGTGTCATCGTTCGTCAAGGACATTAACCTGTGAACATCAAAAACGCTGATGAGCAGTATTATAAAGATTACTAACCCACCGTTTTAAAAACGTTTTGTACCACCCCTCCTACTGAGACTTGGATGGCTCAGTAGTGGGGGTGGTAGATACTACTGGCGTAGATAGGATTGACAGGAGGAAAATTGGTTGGGATGCAATTGCATGAGGAAGGAATAGGTATCGGAGTAT
>JAQGBV010001871.1:0-13574 GCA_034698685.1 Isotomurus pseudopalustris
AGCTCATCATCATGTTGAAATTATATTTCAAATTCAAACTCCTAGGTAGTAAATTCATTTTCGTTGTGCCAAGACACAAATAGAAATAACAAACACAAGGAACAAATAGAAATGCAATTCTTGGGTCTTCTTTACGTGTATAATTTTTCTAACTCTATTTCGTACGCAAAGAAATACAATTATTTTGACATATGAGCATATTGCATGTAAGGTTGAGTTTTGCACGTCGCGAAAGTTGCTAAGGTCGTTTGGTTACTATTCTTCTGGACCCTTAAATTGCTTTTGAAATGTATTATCATCCAAAGCACTACGCCATGCAGATACAGAAAGGCCAAATGACAGAGATTAATTTATCATTCTGAGAAGATTATTTTCAATTGTACCCAATTTTATCTAATGATTTTTAGCTTTCGCCTCGACTAGCCTGGGGTCCTAGAGACAACGTGGTAGAGTCAGTAACTTGAAAGAAATGTAATATTTTTGTATTTCTGATTGAAAACTAACCCGTCATCAACAAAAAGCAGGATAAAAACATGTAATATTTGAATTAAAATTCTAATTACAAACGGCATCGTTCCTCCAGTAGAAATGTCGATTTCACATCTTCACCAAAATTGGTTGCTTGGGAAGTCAGATGGTGAGTGCGGGCAACCCTCCTGGTAATGTAGTCTAATGGCAACTCAGTCTTTGCAGGATTCCACCAGATTACATTATTCTTCAAAGCTTCCTTAAAAGGCTTGAATTTGAGGAAAATATCCTTCCTCAGAGGGTCGTTTTTCGACTCGAACGCCCACTCCTTCATCATTTCTTCTCCTTTTGCATACTGCACTACACTGTTGGCGCAAACCTCGTCTTCGTTGGACAACCCTTCGTAACACCCACCCTCGCTTTTGTCTCTTTGTTGCAATAACAGCTTAATCTCATCCTTGCACGGGAATGCCTCCAAAACTAACAATGCCTGATAGTTGCCAGAGAGCTTGAGGGCCTCAAGGAATTTTTCATACTGGTTTCGATCCCATCTATTCGCTATATTGGTGTAGAGATGTATCGATTTACGAACATTTGTAAGGTTAGGGTTCATCTGCAATTACAGAAATCAGTTAATCGAACGGAGATGCTCTGATTAAATACTAAAAATAAACCCTTACGAGCAGCTGAAATTCATCGAGGAGGATCAACCCCACATCTAGTAGTCGTGTAAGGAGTTCTGGTAAAATGGATGTACAGGTGCTGAGTTTCGTCAGGGAGGCTTTGAAAGTTTTGTTCCAAACATCTTTTTCTCCCCACATCTTGGAAAATTGAAGCTATAAACGATAACTCCTGCACTGGAGCCAAACTGAGTAACACTAAAATAACTTTTACCAACACTTAACGGTTACTCGGTTATGCTGATAGCAAATAAAATATGACGCTATCTTGTCAGTAGTCATAAAGTTCTTCAATCTCAAATTAAATATGTACTGAATACTTAACTACGATAAGAAAGGGTTGTAGTCGGCCTCTCCAAGTTTTAAGGTAAAGCTGAATTAATCAAAATTGTGAATGATACTTCATAATAAATATAGATTATGATTGGTTTAAATGCAGAAAAAATCAACTCAGAAACAAAATCTAAATCCATCTTTCGTTAATGAGCTATTGCTAAACAATTTTGTGGCTTAAGCACAACACCAAGTTTAATCGGAATGCCAGTTACAGTCAGTTCAGTTAAAATATTCAGTGCTGTGATGAGGCACTCGGACTAGTTCTAGCTTGGAGTAGAAGTAATCCTCCGCTCCACATACAAACTTTTCTGACTCGATCGACAACTCATCAGTTCATCACTGTGTTTCAGATAATTCACATTCTTGGTGTTAAATAAACAAAACTTTTGCAAACACTCAACCTACTCCCTCTTGCTTTTGAAATCAAAATCGAGTGGAAACATAAATAGTTTTGTCTTTTAAAATTTCATCGCATTCAATATAAAAGTTGTCTTGTACATTCGTTTAACGGTGTTATGGAAACAAAGACCCTTGCCTCCAGTACCTAAAATAATTGAATGCAATTTTGTATAATGTACTGTATAAATGCGAGTGGAGACTCGTTTCTCTCCGTGAGTACTGTAATCAATTACTGCGATACCACCTTTTTGAAGCAGATAAAAAGTGATAAGCCACCCACAAACCACAACCATGAGCTGGAACTATTATAAATGTATTACCGAAACGGAATACTTGATTAGCTGGAAAGGCAATACGCTTTTTATAACTGATAACCAACACAAATTCTTTCTACCTGAAACCTGAGTTAAAGGTAACACATGAGCTCAAGCTGTAGTGGATTTAAGAAAAGATTACGCAGTGTTTATTTGTGCCTCGAGATTATTTTAGATTTTTTAAGTGGTAAGATGAGCGACGAAGATGATCGAAGGGAGTTTATCGACTCCAACTCAGGTGTGCTCGCAAAGTCAACGGTCGTCGGAGTTGGCCTTGTTGTTCGCCTTTATAGTAAAGGGCTCATCGACGACGAAGAAAAGGATCTATTGCTCGTAAGTTTGTCTGTTCTCTTGTTTATGGAAGTTAGCATCAACTCACCCACACTCACATTCTTGTCTTATTGTAGAACCATGGCACCCCGAACATCAAAAGAGCAGCGTTGCTCTACACGCAAACAGCCAACAAATGGAGTCGGAGTCAATTTGAGGATTTTAAATCAGTTCTACAAGAAACCGGTAACTCTCTTGCGCTCCAAGTCTTCACAAATGCTTCAGCGGCCGTAGTTCTTACAAACGAGCAGGTTCAGCTGATAAAAGAACAAAGGCACAAAAGTGAGGTTGGCTGTTATGAAGGATTGTCCTTAGAAGACGAAGCTACCGCTAACATAATTGTCGAATACGCTAGAGGTGAATTCCTGTTCAGGGATGGGAATTTGAAGTTGTGTTCAGAGAAAGACAGGAAGAACCTAATTCTTCTAGTGAAATGCTTCACGGAGACCCTGAAGAATGGAGACATTTGGTGGAATCCTAAAAAGCCACGACTACCACTTAACTACATTCCAAGGAGGATTGCTAGAACTAACGCCTTTAACTCTGATGGAAATCTCCAATTGCACGCTGGACATCAAACGTTAATTGAATTGAACGAAAGCAGGTTAGTTCTCCTTGTCGACTCTCCCGGGATGGGCAAATCCTCAGAATTCACTCTCTTGGAACAGAAGCTCAGAATAAAAATCAGCAGGAACAGAGTCATTGTTCGCATAAACCTCAACGAAGTTGAACGAGTGCTTGCAACTTTATCGCCAAGTGAAAGTGCCTTAAGCGTTCTTCTCAAACTCGCTCCATTTCTTCCCAAGAAGTCACTTCAGATTCCAAACGTATTTGTGTGTGTGCTCCTCGACGGACTCGATGAAGTGTGCCCTAGGCACCAAGCAACTATGAATTTCCTCCTCCGAATATTAACGGACAACAACGAACCCACTTTCGGTGACAGTAATCTCCGTGTATTTGTGACGACGCGACCACACCTGAGACGAGCAGTGGAGGAAGAGTTCAACGTGGAGTCAGTGTCATTACTTCCACTTACACAAGAGGAGCAAGACAGTTACATGAGATCAGTGTTGGGTGTATCTAATGAACAGTTAAGTGCACTTCGGGCTAACCTGACAAACTCTATTAAAGAACTCCTGAGCAACCCTCTCATGCTTTCCATGTTCGTGGAGGTCATCAAATCTAACGGGTCCTTCTCTGAAGGAGGAGATGATGTAAACATATTTAACCTATACGAGAGGTTCGTGGATTCAAAGCACCAGCTTCTCCTTGTCGAAAAGGAGGGAATGAGGGCTGAAGACAATTACACCGAAATTCGACTTGTAGGGATGCTGGAGAGGAATCTCCCGCAGTATTACCGTGTCGCTTTAACACAACTCCTCCGTACTGATGTCTGTAATTCCAACACAGCAATCAAAGCATTCAGTGGAATAGCTGCAGCCCAGGAGGAGCCATCAGGGGTAACAAGAGACGAGCTACTCAGCATCGGTCTCCTCTCCGAAGGCACTGAAAATCAACTCGTGTTTAAGCACCGGAGCTTTGCGGAGTTCTTTTACGCGAGACTAATGACTCGAGAGGAAAATATTCCTCAAGTAGGTCGGGACATGCTATTCGGCAACATCTACAAAAAAACTGGTGTAAGTGTACTTGATGGTGGGCTGGAAAACGTAGAATGTTTTGTGTTAGCAGCGGCTGCATCGATAGGAAAACAAACGAAAAACATTCAGGATTACAAAACTTCTTCAGCTTTTTATCTCCTCCGACACAAGCCAATAATTCACTTAACAGCTCAGTGGCTGCTAATGGAGGAAGATTTTCTTAAAAGGTGTCATCTTGTCAACAGTTTCGTAACGAGTAAGAACTTATTCCCACTCTTCGCCCCCGAGGTCCTCGTGAGCTTCGTCAACGGTGATCCCGTGGACCTGTGGGAGGTCCTTCGAGTTCTCTTGCACGAAGAAAGTGGAGAAGCCTTCAGTATATTGATTCGTTGGATGAGTGAGAACAGGAGTTGGACCAGAACTGTTTTGTTCAAGATAAATGAAAATGATCACTTGATGAAGACGAGTTCCCATATTTACAACCCACATGTCATAAGCCTTATGGCAACCATTGCAGTCCACTTCGAATGTCAGCAGTTGCTAACAACTGAAGAGGTGAAAGCGACGATCAACTCAGTTGACCGACTCATCCATATCGTAGCTCATCCCACTCAGACTACCACAAACAAGTGGGACTTCGTTGAGGCCAACCTTAGGGGTGGAAGAAGTCAACTAAGGGATCTCTTCAAGAACGCAAGTGATTCAGACTTCTACCCAATAATCCATGACAAAGATACGGCATGGAAACTAATGACCGAGCTTTCTCATGAAGAAATATACGCACTTATTACTGAAGATGAGACCAGAGTGAGTGACATCGTCGGGAAAAATCCTCAGGAGGTCATATTCGCCCTGGGTGAGCATTTTCTTCTTCCTCCTAATAGAATGGCGAAGTTCCGAGGGAAGTTCGGGACTGAGGTTGGTAAGACAATGTTCGAGATGGGTGAGAGTGCGTTAGACTTCGCAATTAAGTGCCTTGTAAGGGACATATTGCCAATAGCGGGGACTGAGATGTTGGCAGAATATGACAGGGGAAACTTCAGTAACCAGACTAGTCCAGTTGGTTCCATTGCCGTGAAAGAAGCATTAGGAAGAATTGGGGAATCCGACTCGTGGACGCTTGTTCAGGCACTGGAAACGGAGATCCGGAGGCTATCATGCAGTAGGCAGCCACATAAGGTATGAATATTGTGAAGGCTAAAATAACATAATTTATTCATATGATGAATTAATCATAAAGAAAACGGAATCCTGAAATTAAATCATCATTTCAGGATTCCGTTATGGGTGGCAACACCCATCAACACTGCCAAGTGGGAGTGAAAATGATGGACTGGGTAACCAGCAACCTTCGATGGAGTCCCATTCCGACTGCAACGTCAAATTCCCTTGACAAGCTCCCATTCCTCCTCCGATACTGTCCCAATGTCCTCCACTCCCATCTTACGACCCTCCTTCTTCAACACCAGGAGCCACAACTCAAGAGTGTCTCCCATCATATGGCTCTTCTAAAATCACTCGTAATCTCCTTATTTCCTTCCCAACACGACAGCACCAATTTTTCACTCTTGGTAGCTTTCCTACGCAAGAACCTTGATGAGTTTCCTGCATCACTGAGGCCAGTGACCGAAGTTTTTCTTCGAGCCTCAAAGGAAGAAATCATAACAAACGCAACTTTTCATCAGTCATCATCATCACCATTACCTCTCGTGAGCGACGTTTCAGTAGGTGGAGTCTTCCTAAGACTCCTCCTCCTCCCTCAGCAACAGCAATCAGCAAACAATGTGAAGATTGAGATTGCAACGTGGATAATGGTTCTGCGTGACGTAATTAATTTCACGCCGTGCTGCGAATTCCCAGCCGTCCTCCAACAACTCCGATTTATTCTAGCAGAGAATCTGTTGAAGGAGGTCCTCACAAGTGGCGACGTTTTCTTGGAGTGGCAAGAAAGGTTCTGGTGCATTTACAGGAGGGAGGGGGAGGAGTTCGACTCCTGCGGCCTCACCCACCTTCTATCATTTTACTTCTCTGTGTTTGGACTCAATCCCGACTGGATGAAGATGCAGGATGGGGCGACACTGGATGAAAGAGCTGACAGGTGGAAGCTCGTAAAGAGGCTTCCCGTCGAGATAGCAACAGTTTTTGAAACATCAATGTGGTGGACTCATCTTCTTCCACCCTTCCAAGAAATGCTGAATGAGTTCATTCGAAAAAAGAGCGTAAATAGCGTAACGGCGATCGCTCGCTGGTTCCCGTACGAGAAACTGTGCGAGTGGAAGAGACTACTCAAGCTTGTCAATGGGGAAAGTATTCTCCACCCCTTTCAGTCCCAACAGAATTACAATTACGAAGATATACCCACAGCCTCCGTGGCAGCCCCCCTTTTTCGCGCCCTCATCAAATTGTACGGCGTGAATTGGACCAGGTCCAGACTCTCACAACAACTTTGGAACAAGATCCCGTCTACTGTGAAGTTTTCGGGTGACTCTGTAGCCTCTTTGGGCTCGCTCCTTCACTCGGCAATCGAACTTAAAGAACTGAAGCAGGTGCAAAGTCGCGCGTGGCCGGGAGTTCTCGCGTGGAGGAACGAAGACGGAAAGGACGCACTCGACATTGTGAAAGACAAGTTGGAGGAACGAGACCCAATCAGAACTTACCTGGAGGAACTCATATTAAGCAAGCGAAAGTAAAAAAGTTGTCTTACGAAACAAGTTTTATAAATTAAGTAAGTCTGAATCAAACACATTTAATAATGTAATACATTGGTATGTTAGTTAATTTTGGTCTAAAACTTAAACCCTCATGAACCCAACTCCTTAGCATTAATCAATTTATGGCTAATAAGGTGCGTGACGTGAAGTAAAATATATTCAATAGCAAGTGATTTTACAGCTCATCTAAAAACCAAAAATTATGAAAATGAAGATAGATGATTATTTGGATACAGAAAATATATTGCTATACGGAAAACAGATTCACACAATGTAGAGTAAAAGTGAAAAAGGTTAACAGAAATCGAATCGAAAACTGAATGTTTTACTGTTAATGCATGCTTACAAGTGACAGTTGATAAAATATGGAAGTATTCTTTTTGTTTAAAGAATTGTTTATTAAAATCCGATAAAAATAATAGACTAAGGTAGAAGTAAGTAAAGGATTGTGACTGAATGCAACGATAATACAGAATTGAATTAACAAGGAGGATAATTTAGTGAACTCGTTGGTTTTGTCGTATAAGTAATTCAAACGTAGTATTCAACGTAAATTAGCATACAAATAGTTCAGATTTGCTAATATATTGTTTAAAAATTGATGCATGGTACGAATTGCGCACTAATACACAAAAATCCTTTAGCTCCTAAAAGATTTCTCTGGTCACCAGACACGCGTTCCATAAAAAGCAGTGTTTGATGCTTCACATGTTGCACTGATTTTCACATTCCATAATGAAATAAAAGTAAAAGTAAAAGTTCGAAAGTATGGTTTAAAATATACATTAGTACCCCCAACATTCCCGTACATTCGGAATTCTCATTCATCTTAATGACACTTTATTGGAATTAATTTCCTTTATGTAATGAGTTGATATTAAATTGATTACTCAATATGTTTTCAATACAAATTGGGTTGCTCAAAGTCACTGAAAGTCGTCTGGTTTATTGGTCTGTCATTTGAATTAAAACACATGATTATATACGACATTAGGGTTCATTCAGCCCTGAAAGTCTCAGTGAATTCCAAAACTCAACAGCTTTGTTGTATTCCTCATCTCCATCTTTATTTGTTGGATTTTCATTAAGTTGCATCCAGTTGTGTGATCCACCTGCAATCGTAGGAGCCCACACTTCTCCATTGCTAAATGGCTTTGGCTTCCCGTCCCTCGCAAATGACACCCAGATTGATACCATCTCCTTCGAGAATTCATAGTCGGGGTCAGTTGGGGTTATTTCTGGGGTTCCCACAGTATTCAAAAGGTACTGTAATTCATCTCCGTGTCCTGGCTGGAAGGTTGCTGCAATAAAACATATTAGTATGCAAATTAACAAACCAATCCTCATAACCTTCCAGTTTTAAGTCCCGTACCTCCACTTTTAAACTTTGTGAAATTGTAAGAGTAAACATCAGTGAACTTTGAATACTCAGAAATCATTTTCGCATTGACATGGACAAGTCTGTCATCAATGAGTCTCCCAAATTGATCTCCATTGTTCACACTCACATCATCTCCATTAAAATAAAAGTTTTTAATTCTCGCAGTCACAACACACGGGTCTGGTTCAGACTCATCGTACAACATGTACTCAGGCAGTCTTCTTCCGAATTCCCGATTAAAAGCATCCGTCCAATTTTGATTTGTGAGTACTAAAATAAATAATGTAGCCGTTAGTATATTCAACGCTACAGAATCTGTGTTATCTCATTACTGTAATCTGTCAGTCCACAAAATTCGCAGCTAGTCTTTCCCAACATGATTGGAATTTTGAGGAAGTCTCCTCTCTCCAGTCGAGCCTTTGGAGGTTCGTCCATGAAGACAAATGGATCGTTTGGACCATTCGAAAACAACTCAATTGTTGGGGAGAAATGAATTCCATGAGCAGCTTCTCTTCTCCAACTCTGGAGAATAAACTTATTTTCCCTAATTGTTCCGTGTATGTAAAGAGATTGTGTAGCTTACAAATTCGTCACTCGGCACAAGAAACTGCTTCGCAATCTCTTCGGCAGGAACTTCTCGGAGACACTCAATCATTTTTGTGGCATTGCTAATCGGGCAATCAAAAAGAGTAGCCAACATTTTGCTATATTTAATCCCCGGAACTTGTCGCAAGAAAGCCTGACCAAGAGCAACTCCACTGTGCATTATGGCACCAGACATCAACCCTGTGCAGAAATATAATTTTATCCCTATTTATGTATCATTCAGATTAATTCACTACCCTTATAAATACCTTAAGTGAATTACCCTGGGTTAACGAAGGAGCTAATGTCAAGTACGACACTATGGCACCCATGGCACTGTGGCCGAACACAACGACCCTCGAAGGGTCACCTCCAAAAGCTGCAATGTTATTTTGCACCCACTGCAGAGAAAGAACGATGTCCTTCATTCCCTGGTTACCCCGAGCTCCCTCAATGTCCGCAGAAAGGTACCCTGAATTTATTTACACTTTAAGGTGAGTTACAAAATATGCGTCCTTTAATTTGAGTTAAAAGTTCAATATTTGTTAATACCAAATCCCATAAATCTCTGGTTAACAATTACCAAAACGACATCTTCATCCATGAAATATTTATTTCCATAAATCTTGGAAGCTCCTGCCATGAAGCCTCCTCCAGCGACAAAAAGCATCACTGGCATTCTCCCTGGGAAAGCCGCATCTCCTGGAAGCTGCAAGAAGTTTCCATTTCTCTCTTTGATTTCTTATTGTTTACTGAATAGCATACTTGTCTTAAACACATTGTCTTACGTAAGGAGTGCTGATATCCAAGTCTAAACAGTCCTCCCTTCCAACAACGGGAGTATCTGGTAAATTAAAATCCAACGTCATGCATCCGTCAGTCGAGACTGATGCATTTCTCACTCCGTTCCATCCTCCAGCAAGTCTCCCTTCCTATTTTAATTGTGTTTTAGTCTGCTAATTAATCAATTCATTTTACAATTCTGGTCTTAATTAGGACACCGTCAAATTGTTCAACCTACGTCAAATCTACGAGGAATTGTTCCATACGGAATCGCACGAAACTCGGAAAACTGACGTCCATCTCGAGAAGTCCCGTAGGTTCCCAGAAGTTGTCCTTGTGGAATTGTGACTGTTGGAAATTGCTGAGCGTTGATGCACTGCACAAGTGCAAAGGATATTAAAACTAGTTCTTTCATTTTAACCTGCTCAGGAATGAATAATCCAACGGGAGACAATAAAAACTCGCGTTCAGAAATGTTACATGACTAAATGACGAAGATACTAAATGTGTATTGTCATATCAGCGTATTTATTTATATAACTTTAATGCCATCCTAATCAGTGCCAAGTCCGAAGTAACAATTTCAAAATAATTTAACAATGCATGCAGGCTTAGCTCGGGATTAAGCTGTACTTCCCCGTAGATAAGCTTTATGCACCTCACCATTTGAAATTGGGTTCAACACGAGGGTTTAATTTCATGAATATGGATTTATGTGTCGTTATCCTTCACTTATCTCGTTTGATTTCAATTTATGCAGCATCTGTAACTCGCTCATGTAATACGAAATTCAATTAGAAAATCTGGATTACACTTTACACCTATATATGCCTCATCGCACTTTCGCTTTGTCTTTATGTTTATTGTTCGCTACAGTTTTTGGCACTTGATCAGAGAGCCGAGTACATTCGATTTCAAATAATACAGCGCGTCTAGCTTTTAATCAAATCTTAAACACAAAAGTAAAAAATTAAACAATTTGGAAAAACAATCTGTAATACTAGTTTAGTTTTACATTTTCGTTTAAAAATTATAAAAAAGTCGATCCTTCTCAAAGACCTTTCTTCGGCCAAATAAGTATTTGTACACACACGCAGCTAAATTAAAACACGAAGTGTAAATAAAGTTACAACTCTTGAATTAACACAGCAATAGTCGAACATGTAATTTCAGTTATCCTAATATTGAAGCGTATCCTCTGGAGTACATGACATCCCTCCACTCCTTATCTGTGTAATGTCGGGTATTTGGCTTCAGCTTTTGTCCAGACGATGTAAAACTGTTTCTGCGGTAATAAGCAGCAGGTGGTTGTGAGAGCACTTGTGATGAATATCTTACATTCTGAGGATATCGAACAGTTTGCATGTGGCCACGTGACCCAAACGGATTTTTAATGAACGTATGAGAAACTGAGTTGGTTGGGAAGACAATAAGAACCGAAAATAAAACCAAAATAAGACAGTTACGTTTCACTTTCCCCATTCTTAAATTTTTAACTCAACTGTTTGAGATTCCAATGAGTCTTCACTAATTGTAAGTGTGTACAGTTTGATGAAAATCTCACGACAAAACACTCTTATATACTCACCTTCTTATCCAATTCATAAAGGGTGACAGCTTTCTCAACGAAAAATAAATTAAGTTGGCATTTAACGGTCAAACGCTGACTCAGATCACCGTAGGTCCGGATGTTTGCAGCCTTCTTGGAATAATGAATATTTTTGCTGTACCCTTCTCGTCTCACCTGCTGCAAGTGTTTCTTACTCATCTTTCAGAACCAATTATCCACGCATACACTGATGACTAACACAAGCCTTAAGAATATTATAAAAACAAACTCAAGAAAAATGATTAATCGCTCGCACATTCCCACTAAATATGAATAAAGATGAGTGCGTATCAAGTCAAGTTATGCAGAGTTAAATCATCTGTTGTTTTTAAATAATTAATTGCGTAGTACAATTACGTGTTTCTCACATCGGTTTTATTCTACGCACTATAGTTCAAATAGACAGAAAATTCGTTCGTGCGTACTGCGAATAGAACAGTCACAAAACTACATAATGAGTTGGTAGTTAGTATTCATAATTTAACATTCATGTAACACGGCTCACACCAAAGGAATTCAATTCTTTCCACATACACATGATGCTTTTTTGATAACACACAATTCAGTATAAATAAATAATAATAATAATAAACTCGCATTGGAATTTTGTAACTAGCCATATTTTGCTCTATTCACAACCGTAAAAGTAAATTGATTATTAAAGTGAACAAGTAGGGATAATAAATTGCAAAGTAGCTGAACATAATTAAATTTTATATTTCCTTTAAGATAGCTTCACACTTGACACATAATTGAATACGAATTATTATTGCTTCAAAACCTCTTACACTTGTTAATGACCAGTAAGGCGTCAAATATAAGACGAACCAATTTACTTCAAGTCTTAAATGACGACCAGTTAAGTTCCGGTTCCAATCTTCGATAGTATTTAATCACAGCTATTGACTATTTCTATTCAATTAATTGCTTACATTCTTCCTTAGCCTCTAAATCAAAAATTGCAATTTCATTTATCATAAGACACATCTACTAATTATTATTATTATAAATAGATCCTATTTATATTGGTCTTGTCACACAATAACGATATTATGTAAATGAATCTTGTACAATTAGACTTAAAATTGAAAGTTATTTAGAAGTGCAAGTTTTGCAAAAGATACCAACAGCGGCATAATTCAGTTACAAAATAATCGTATGGGGTATAAATTACAAAAACTAGAAAATCCTGTGTTAAACTGTTAATTGCATTAAGTGCAAACAGTTGTCACTGAATAGTCAGTCAACACGTGTGGTACGCAGCCGGCGAATACATTCTACTCTTTTAATTGAAGATAATAAGAACAAAAGAAACCACGTTAGTCTGTCAGTATCAAGAAAATTAACGTATGGAAAACAGGGGTTAGAGAATATTTTTACTCATCTACATTATCCAAAGCCTCCTCGTACTGTTACCGCGACTAATTCCGCAATAAGGAGATCTCACAATAACTGAGGAAAATTCTCCTATTGCATTCTGACAGGCAAATTATAAGGAAAGTAAACACACACGCCGCTCATTCCAGACATCAATTTGCCCGAGTAGAAATCCCGTATACGGAACGCAGAAGTCGATATCGTTGCTTAAATACCATTACAACGATAAGAGAACCTTCATTAAAATTAAATAAGATGTCAATAACGGCTTCTTTCCTCTTTCACAATTTTTCCTGGCTTACGTTCAAATTGGAAAGTGGATTTGCAGTGACAGTAGGACTGCAAATTAAGTATTTAAAGTGTAGTTGCATAGTAATGTCAGCTATAATTATCAGCTATAATGTTAGTATGCAATGGTCAGCATGCAATGGTCAGCTATAATAACAGTAAACTATTTTTTAGTAATGAGCTCTGCAGGTTTAACTGCAAAGCTCATCGAATTAATTGTGCAGAGTAATTCTGTGTTATCTAATGTGTCAGAGTTCAATGCAATGATGTAGTACTATGCGATGTAATACTAAGACAGTAACTGCATGTTCCATATAAATAGAAGAACCTGTGTTATAAATAATTAGTTAAGAGTTTAGAAGCTACGCTGATTAAACGCCTCCAAATTCGGATATCTACTCGCAGCCCTTTCGTATCTGCCCAGATGCATCACAATACCAATATATATATATGGGTATGAATAGATGAACATTGGTCTAAATACCTAGCAGCATCAGTGTTTGCATTAAATACAGCGGAACACGATTCATTAGGAGCTAGCCCATTTAAAGTATGCAAGACACCCTACCCTGTCTTGCCGATAGAACTTAAATTCCATCCCAGCTCATACAACAACAGCAGATGAATAGAATTCCTAGATGAAATCCATGATGCAATCAATAAAGCTAAATTG
Source organism: Isotomurus pseudopalustris (assembly GCA_034698685.1). Lineage (NCBI taxonomy): Eukaryota > Metazoa > Arthropoda > Collembola > Entomobryomorpha > Isotomidae > Isotomurus > Isotomurus pseudopalustris. The sequence continues at coordinate 13,533 of JAQGBV010001871.1, forward strand.
AATACTCTGCTTTCACAAGAGGGTAGAAGAGAACGTCACAAC
>JAQGBV010001872.1:0-13573 GCA_034698685.1 Isotomurus pseudopalustris
TATTTTGGGCTAATGGATGACTGTAAATTCCTAAATGTGGAATAATAATTACTATTGTATAATATTGTCTCGTCTTAGAATGGAGACAGACGTCAAGTAGAAAATGAAATAAAACGTGCATTAAGCCTTTTACGTGTCCATTAAGAGGTTTATAGTCTTGCATGTGGCATATAGTAATCATGCTTGGATAAAGAAAGACTACACAGAGGATTCTGTCATGTTGTTGTTGAGTTCATGAAAACTATCCACGCGGCTTCTTGGAAGTTGGGAGACCGATTTAGCAATAATTTGACTGACTGATGCCTGAGTAAAGTAAATAAAACATGTCAATCAGTCCAAGTCCAAATGTAATTGTGAGATGTCAAGTAGAGCTACGTGCAAAAATCAATTTTTAATGCAATAGAAGGCGTATATGGACTCCTTCGAGTACAGAAATTGCATATTGGGAAAGCAACGTACATTTAATATGAAACCAGCCTCTGTGCTGGTTAATTGCAAAACTGGATTTGCGATTTGCCTCCACATTTGAGGCATTTGTTTTACTTTTGACAGGTGACAGTTTTGTGCAATGCGAATGAATAATTCATCGCAAGTAGCCTTTCTTTTTAGAAAGCTTAGGTTTGTATTGTTCCTTTTGTAAGTTGCATGTGGTTCGATCCGAGGTTTTTGTTATAGGGAGGTGGTAGTTTAGCTGTCGATGCCTGAAAGCTTTGGATAAGTGCAGAAAGACCGAAATAGTTTATGAGCAATACTAGCTAATTAATCCAGGGCTACAAGCGAGTTAAATAGTTAATGTTAGTAATGTGGGTGAGCAGTGGTGAGCAAGGGGGTGAAGTTTTAATTCAGATGTATTTCGTGAGTAACCACCCCTTCTCCACTGCTATTCCTGTCATGGTGGTTGTTGTATTATTTGTATTGGTAGTTCCGAAACCTCATGAATGTCTCTCTCCGTAGTAGTGGAAGAATGTTTGCCGAAGAACTGCATCTCTCCCTCGTCGTAGAGAGAGAGAGAGAGAGCTAGAAGATGTAGCGATACCTTCTGTTGGTATTGTGTGAATACCTTTAACACCCGTGCGAAAGGGTTACAACAGCCGTGTGTACACATCCCACACACATACACAAGGGTGGTATGGATTGCATGGTGCTAAATGCTTTCTCGGTTCACGTTACATTTTACACAGAGAGACGACTAAGCCTGAAGTAAGTGGCAGTGGTGGGGCAAGGACGAGACAGACGCAGTATAGACGGGCTCTCCTACTTTATTTTGTTAGTTCTCCAGTCATGTAAAAAGTTGGGGTCGTCTTTGGGACGGATTCGACGGGGGGAAACCAGGAACAAAAACCGAGGACTCGGAATCCTCGGAACGGGTCGATATTCTGGTGGGAGCATGAGAAATCCGAAATTCGGGTGAACAACTTTTTTCTTCGGATACTTCCCATCTCTCAGTGTATTGTGGAGAGAATGCCCATCGACACACACACATACAGAGGAGGCTTAGGGGAAAGGCAGACTTACGAACGAGAGGGAATGTTGTCCAGCAAAAGAGCCGAGAAAGTCTCTGTGTGAACGGTATTAGAATCTCTTTCGCCTATAGCGATGCCTTTAATATTATAAGCGAAGTACGAAAGAACGTTGTACCAGTACCCTACCCTACATTTTCTCCACTTCCTACTACACAAAAACCTATCAACTCTTCATGCACTCTTTATACATATGGCTCGTGGAGAACTTCTAGTGCAGAATTTCTGACTCCCCGATTCCAAGAAATTGGAAAATCTTTTTAGGGAAATATTCCGTGTGTGTCGTTCCAACAAAGACTATTTCAAACTAGTTATAGCACACACAGTGATTCCCAAACTTTCTCCCACAATAACTTTAACGCTACATGGCTTACATCGAAGTTTGATTCTCAAGACAGAACGAAATCACTCACTCACATCACGTAGATTATAACCCCTGTGTTCTTCAACTGTCTTTGCCCTCAATAAATAAACTCTCTCTCCACTTATACAACAACCACCTTCGCTGAAATATTTATTCACACCTTATCATCCACATTAGCAATAAATCTGCTCGCTCTCTTCCTCCTCCCCTTTGTAATAATTACACTGCCTCGGGAGGTTCTTTCTCCACGGGTCCTGGTTCCGTTTCGCTAATCACAATGGGATCCGGAAGTGCAATAAAAATTACCATTCCACCACAAACAACTCTTTGACAATGTGAGTCTCCACATCTGAAACACCGTCGACGACCAACAAACGGTTTCAGCATGAAGTAACCTCTGTGGAAATTAACTCACCGATTTATTCTAGTCTTAATATTCGGTGAAAGTCAAAAGTGCAGCAGCAGCAGCTCTCATCCCAGTGAGTCATGAAACAATAGCAATATTGCTGTTGTTGCCTGTACAGTCATCCAACATACTTAATACTTTCTTTTCACCGAATACTTGCCCTTCTCTTTCATACGTTCTTCTTCTTCAACTATTACAACAACTACAATAGACGTACATACACATAGTGCTACTTTACTACCAAAGAAGAAATTAAGCAACTCTAAAGCTCACTCACACATGCACACACAAAACACACAGCGTAACACAGTTCCATCGAGACATTAAAAAGTACAGTGGAAAGTCTGAGTGAAGAAAGCCCATGTCCTTAAATTTTACGATGGAATGAAGAAAACTAAGAAAAGTGTATCGATCTGTGGTTTTCTACTTAGGTAACCTTGCTATTATTTATCGTTGCACAAAAACGGGGTTTTCTCTGGTGCAATCACATCTAAAAATTCAGTTTGGTGCAAGTGCTCCATTAAAAAGTGTGTCAGTTCGTGAAAGCTAACGAGGAGAAATGAAAAGTAGGTTAAATAGGTGAAATAAATAGTTCGTTAGGAAAGAATACTTACAACACTGCTGCTGTTGGTGGAGAGAGAGAGAGAGGAGAGAGGTACTTAAATGAACTTGTAGAGTGTGTCTAAATAATCAAAACATGATGGGCCCTTTAACTGCTGTCGTCGAAGGAGAAGGAAAGGACGGAGAAAGTGGGAGAAAGTCTTGGTTGTGTGAGATGATGCTGCTGCTTAAGTGAATCGTTGAGATTGAGATGGAAAATTAAGATTCGAGTACAGTCTACTTCCACATAGATGTACTTGCCGAGAGGAGCCCACTGCCAACTGATGAAACAATGAAACCCTCGGACGAAGAGGAATATGGAAGCTTTTACACAAGTCGTAGTGGAAATGGAGCGCGCTACCGTTATACTCGAGAATACTCCCCCAGTCGGGGTCATCACTCCTCCTCCTCTCCTTCCACTATGGGTGACCCTTCACCGTACAATCTTCCACAGGGGCGGAACTACACAAGGACCCCTCCCTACGGCACCACCTCCCGCAGTATGGTCGAGTACGCCCCTCAGCCACCCCCTTGTTGCCATCAGTTCTACCATCCTCCTCCTCCTATTCCACTCCACCCGTCCCCCTCCCACTTCAACACCATTCCTCACCCGCCCCTCCAATACAGGTAAGCCGCCCCCACCCAATCCTCCAACCCCAGGTCACTTATTAACTCCTCCTTTGTTTCTATTGTAGGGACGTCCCTGCCTGTGCAACTCTCAACAGATCCTGCTACACAAGACGAAGTAATAATCACCCGTACACGACGCACTACGGCCCAGCTGAACCATCGCCCTACGCGGACCCCAGAAGTGATATTTATTACACATCAACTCTCACACGGCACCCACGCCATTCTTCCAGTAGAGGTTATCCTTCCGAGTCAGAAGCCAAGATATACGACACTCCCGCACCGCCCTCCAGTTACTACCACCCCAGCCTCCAGGTCGCCTCTCAACAACAGCAACAGCAGCAACAACATGGGTCCTCAGGAGGGGGTGGTGGAGGTCCCGGACCTTCCTCAGGAAGTCTCCGAGCATACGGGGTCAACGTGGGGGGAATGGTTGGAGGAGGGGCGGGACTGGGACACCCTGGAGCTCCCTCCGCCCAAGGGTCTAGTATACTTAGGTTAGATGAGCCCAGAATATACTCTTCCTCTGCCTTACAACTCGGCTCAAATGCGGCTTCCTTACAAAGATCTTCCTCTCCGCAACACCATCACTTCATCGACAGGTCCATCTCTCTCATCAGACTCGATAATAGCGGAAATGTTGCTGGGTCAAATGCGGCTGCAGCAGCCGCTGCTGGTGGTGGAGGAACGTCGAATGCTTTGACTGAGGGTGGCAGTTCTGTCGTAGGAAGTTCCATTACGCTTTCTTCTGGGGGGACGCAACCACGATTTGTGTAAGTTGACCTTACCATCCATTGACAGTGGCTGATGTGCATGGTTCGTGAGTACTAATGAAGTGCTGATTTGTGTGTGCAGGATAAAATTTACGCCAGATCTCCAAACGCAGCAACGATCGAGTCAGAATGAGCCGATCGGGTCGAGTCTGGTGAAGACGACGATTGAGCTGGGAAGTAGTGGCGACCCGTTGGCATCGATAACCCCGAGCAAACCCAAATTCAAAACTTCTGCAACAATTTTAGAGAATCCTCCGAAACCCGTCGTAGAAATGTCAGATAAAGCTGTGATGACTTCTCAACTTCCAGAACAATGGTCTCTAGTCAGTTCCGGATCGGATAACCGTCGAATCAGTGTTGGAGCTACGAGTCCCCCGGGGAATTCTCCTCCTCCTGCCCCCACTCTCTCCGGTGGGGTTCCTGACCTCCTCCCCACCTGCGTCGTCAGGCATGGAGTCGAGTATCCTTCAAATAACCCGTGGTAAGATCTCCCACAACGCATATCTCCACAGTCACTCTGAGTCATTCATTTAACAAATCATGAGAAATGCTTCTGACTCATCCTTCTTAAGCCAGGCAGGTCTTATTCTTTCATTAACTCTACATGACTATTGACTATCCTATCCTCCGTAGCCTCTCACTCTCCGTGTCTCCTCACACTTGAGAGAGTGTTCAGAGATGAGTTCTCAATTTCTCATCTCTCATCTCATCTTGAACTGCTCAGAGATGAGAGCAGTGAGCAGTTGAAAGTAGGAAGGGCCAGGTAGGCAAGGGAGTAAATATTTGACTTGTGCTTATTACTAGCAGCAGTCAGTTGCACACAACACGAAACAGATGAGCTGCACGGAGAAATAGCTCTTTATTATTAAATTTAGTGGTTGTGCCTAGTGCGAACTGATCTAGTGGTGTAGAATTTTATTTGGCATTTTATGTATGAAAATGAGTGAGTCTCAAAAGTCTAAAAGTAGTAGGAGTCCCAGTCCAAACGAAACTACTACAAATACAATTCGAGGCAGTGGTTTCACAGTATTGTCTTTCTCGCAACCACAAGAAGTGGCATTTATTCCCGAAGACATAGGTACAAGTACAGCTGACACAATAGATAGAGAGGAAGAGTCTGACGATGACAACAAAAGTGAGTCTGAAGAATGTGATGATAGTAACGCAGTATTGTTGAAAGTCTGTTCAAGTGATACGAACTCGAATGGAGGAAACGCTTACGAAGAATGTGATAGTCTGATAGAACGAAGGAACAATGAGAGATCTCAGAAGATCTCTTCGGAAGATGTATGCGGTGGTGGTGGTGGTGGTGATAGTCTTGATAACAATGAAGGAATAACAACGAGATTATGTGGAAACAGGAGGAACTCTGGGGGGATGCTGCCGTCCCCACGTCGAAGTTTCCACAGCGGAGGAATGGGAGGACCGAGCAGCAGTTCGGGTTCAGGTCACATGGGTGCTGGAAGCAGCAGGGGACCTGGGAACAAAGCCTCTTCTTCTTCAGGACTCCATCCGGGATACAGTCAGAGTCACCATTATGCCCAGGGGAGCGGTTCTGGTCCCTCACAAGCTCAAAACCAGCAGCTGAGTTCCATTCACAATCCTCAGAACATAAAGGACTCGAAGTGGTCCACCGTGAGGAAATATTTTCATGATGAAACACGAGTGTTCTTCGGTCTCAATGAGACAACGGATCTCAAAGAAGAGTGGCTTTCGAGGAGAAAGCGCTTTGCAAGTCGGAGGTACTCAGAGAGGAATGTAGATTCTATGCCACCCCCAAGTCCTTACCAGTCGCCTATGGGACACCTCGGCCACGGGGGGATGCACCCTGGAAATGACCAGCCGGATGGAAGGATCCCTACGCTTGATCAACGACCAGGCACAACTGTTGGCAGAGTCAACGGGAGGAACCGGAGGACGAGAAAGAAGGATCATGTCTTCGTTATTTATTGGAATCTCATCCGGTGGATTTTCTGGGTACAATTGAACTTATCTAATACTTTTCCATTGTGTCAGATCTATGTCACACCGGCCTTTTTTTACTTTGACAGTCGATTCGGTTCGGACGGACTGGGCAGCGCGTGGCGGCGGGTGCTGGGTGCGGATCGGACACGAGTCCTGGAGCAGGTTCGACAACCCCTGGAAGGGTTCCATTGGCCAGCCAAATGTCTCGGGATCGAACGAGAAGTCGCTCCATTAGCCCTAATACGCTTGCAGAACTCCCACCGAGTGTCACAATTTCTCCACAGGAATTGTTTTTCGACGACCTGGAAGAGAATATTCGTAACTCAACTCATCATCTCCAGCCTCCTGGGTAAATGGAGAAACAGAGAGAGAGGCTGTGTGGAATATTGTATGGATGAGTTATTCGTGTGGTTTTATGTTGGCAGTCGGGGGCTTCATTGGAGGATCGCACGTAACTACCCTTCTGCCGGTGGAATGCACGTCTCAAACCGAATCCCAGCGCAGCTTCTGAGCAAAGTGCTGGATAACTCAGAACGCCAGCAGTTCCGCCAAGGGATCCGGCAGCCCACAAGCACCGTTTCCAAACTAGCTTTAATCGACGAGTATGAAGACTTCCGCCCGTATTTCACCTACTGGATCTCAATCGTTCAAATAGTTATTTTAGTCGCTTCAATGATTTCGTACGGTCTGGCACCTGTGGGGCTGGATCTTCATCGCAAATCTTCGTTAGTCCTAGTCACTTCCCTCAGTCTGCAGCAAATGGAGGTTATCCAACCTGCTAATTTTTGGATTGGCCCGTCTGCGGTAAGTTCCTTACAGACGTTGCACTTTAATCATTTACTCCTCCAACGCTTACTGCGTTGTGGTAACCCACTCTCTTCCCTTGGAGGGAATCAATACAGATCAATTTTTGATTATTCTCATTTCTCTCACTATTCCAGGGAGATCTAATTCACTTAGGAGCCAAATACGCTCCTTGCATGCGAAGAGACGATGCAATTTATAGAAGAATAGTAGAAACTAGAGATCGCGAAAGACAAACGGCTTGTTGTATTCGAAATGACAATTCTGGATGCGTACAATCATCAAGGAACGAATGCTCGGTATGTCACTCTGTTCACTTTAGAACCTTTTAGGTTTATTAAGCCATTGAGATGATGATCATTCACGTGTGTCAAATGTATTTCATGCAAAATTTAAAGATTAAGGGAGTTAGCCGATCAGTAAGTGACATTCTATACTTATTCAGTTTGACTAATCAGTGTGTGTAATTCTCACGCACCTGTATTTGCAGTAGAGTTTGTGTTTGCATGATTCATAGTAATTACCCAGTTGACTCGTGTCCAATATCAAAATTATTGTTATTATCAGTTCCTAGTAGAGTTTGTGTGATTTATAAAGCATGACCAGTGATAAGGATGAAGCATGTTTTCTCAGAACTAATACAATCAATTTAATACTAGCAGAATCTTATTTCGACTTGGTTGAAGTGGACAAGAGACGATGGACCAGGTGGGAGGATTTCGGGTTCCGTTTGTGGGTTAGATCCGAAGTAAGTCAGTCTAAGTTGACAGCTGTGTGGGTGCAGTTTTCTCATGAATAAATTTTAATTTCATTGCTGTGTGTGTGTGTCTGTAGGTATTGCGAAGCTCCTGCATCAATAGCTCCGTACGAATGGCCTGACGACATAACGAAATGGCCGATATGCAGAAAAACCCGTGGACTTAGTGGTATAGCCACGAAGGATAAGACTGCAGAGCACATGGTGAGATGAGAGGCTGTGAATAAAGGAGAGAGAAAGTGAAGGAGTGTGTGTGTGGGAGATATATGACCATCTGTGTTGTGTGTAGGTGTGCGAGGTTATAGGTCACCCGTGCTGCATTGGAATTCATGCGAAATGTCTGATCACAACTCGAGAGTACTGCCGATTCGTAAATGGGTATTTCCATGAAGAAGCCTCTCTCTGTTCGCAAGTCTCCTGTCTTCAGGTATGCACTGCGGTATTTCAATTGCTCTCAATAAGTCGTGCTCATTGAAAGAGTAGCGATTCCTCCTACGTGACACTGAAGGAAATTTAATGCCATTCGTCTCTCTTGGGTTGCAGGATGTTTGCGGCATGTTCCCATTCTTAGCCGACGATCACCCCGACCAAATTTATCGATTGATCTCATCTCTTTTCCTACATGCTGGGCTGGGTCATATTTTCATAACTTTACTTTTCCACTGGTTTATCCTGCGAGATTTAGAGAAGTTAGCTGGACCTTTGCGAACTGCCTGTATCTACTTGGGCTCTGGCATCGCTGGGAACCTGGCTTCCGTTCTATTAGAGCCTCATCGTGCCGAGGTTACTGCTCTTGACAGAACTCCCTCTCTCTTATAATAGCCTTTTTTGTCACATTCAAAGAACATTTTTTGTCCTTGTAGGTTGGACCAGGAGGTGGCCAATATGGTCTGTTGGCTTGCCTGCTCGTCGAATTACTCCACATGTGGGGAATGCTAAGGAGGCCTTGGCAAGCTTTAGGGAAAATGGCTCTTATAATGGGAGGACTTTTCATCATAGGTTTTTTACCGTGGGTCGACAATTTTGCACACATTGTTGGCTTTGTGGTTGGATTTCTACTGTCGCATGCTCTGATGCCCTACGTAGCATTTGGAAAGTACTCTACGTATAGGTACGTCCTCCTTTCCCCATTACTTTCTCTTTCTCGTTTGCTTCACCACCAGACTCATTGATGCTTTCATTTTTAATTGCAGGAAGTGGCTAGAAGTTGTGATATGTCTGTTTGGGTATTTCACCATCATTGTTACTCTACTGATAGTTTTTTACGTGGGAATCGGTGACTGTGAATTTTGCAAATTGCTGAATTGTCTCCCACTTACTCCTGACTTTTGCGCAGAACAGGACATTGATTTTAAGCCTTCTGGTGGAGGAATTAATTTAATAACATAATGACAAAAATATGAAAATTTCAGAAAAATCTGTTCAGGTACAAATGGAACAAATTTGCGACTCTTCTATAAACATAAAAATAACTTACGAATTAGCATCAACATACACACACACAAATATTTATACTAGCCCAATATGTCACAAGTTGATTACATTTAACCTTTGGGTTTCATCGTCCTCATCTGTTGCACCTTCAATTAAATATAAAATGATGATTATACTAGATTACTATCATCATAAATAATCTCAAGACGAAAGCACTAAGAAGAAGAAGAATCTCGAATTTATTTCTTACCCATTGATGATAATGATGATAGTAGATCGTTTCGAATCATGCAACGTAAAATTGCAGCACGACGTCTTCTTAGATGAGGAAGACTTTAATGCAAAGTAAACATGAGATACTCGATAAACAAACACACAATCAACTGTTCATGCTATTACATTCTTAGAGTCTCAATTCAATTTTGTAGAATCGAATTGACGAAGTGTATACTTGGTTGGTGCTCATTTCACTGTGTTTTCCACGTAAACTTCTTCCTTGAGGAGAAAGCTCATAAAATGTGTTGTACACACACAAACACCCGTTACACGTTTAAGTTTAATCGTAATCCATAAGTTGTTACCTAAAATGTAATAAGTTATTTCGACTTTCGTTGTTGTAATCACGTAGGCATTTTGTACTTCTCCCGTTTTATTGACGTACCAGATAAGTCGTCTCTTACATAAGAATATCACATAAGAAGGAGGTGTGGAATAAATGTCATTCGGTTTCAGTATATATAACTTTCCTTCCGGCTTTATTTACCATGAAACACTTGAGAGAAGAAGCATTTCCTGCGAACCAGGGATTTGTTTGTTGCCTGTGTTGAAATGCTTCAAGTAAATGTGCCCCCACGTAACTTGGATATCCAAAGATCACACAAAGTTTTAGTCGTCTCAAGTTTCGCTCAACTAAACCGCAAACGCGTGTGTATCATATGGAACGTGTAACAGAGTGTATTCCTTCGGCTAGGCCTAAATGAAGTAGAAGCTTAAAATTACCCCGGAGCAGGAAGCTTCTGTGCTAAGGAAAACGTCTTTGGCCCAGCAGACAATAATTTCGAATAAATAACCACACGAACGAATAACCCTTTGGAAGAAAAGAAAGGAAAAAGTACTATACTCATAGGGGATTCATTCGCACGAAAAATTCCCAGAATTCAGATCATTACCTTTAAACTTTCTCCCTTTAAAGATACCTTATACCTTTTGTAGGAAGAGATTTTTCTTTCCCTCAGTGAGGCAGTAGTAGTAGTCTTGGTGGAAGATTTCCACTCGATTAGAATGATGACAAATACGGTTGGTGAAACGGATCGGACAGAGACGGAAATGAAAATAGATTCCACATCCCTTTGAAACCCAAGGCCTGGATTAAATAATAGAAGTTCATGGTTGAAAAGCATTCCTCCAAAGGCAGATGACTTGGGTGAATTCGTTTCTTTCGTCTGGTCCGTTGTGGCTTCTCATTAAAATTAAATGATGGGGCTTCCATAAGTACTCATAAATGTCATGGGATTTGCCAAAGTAGAATTTTCATAGAAAGTCAAGTTTTAAGTCGTAATCAGAGTAGCAGTTTTCAAACGACAGGCACGGCAGTAGAATCACATTAAACTTCCGTAAAAGAAAGAGAATCCTACATAAACATTTCTTGGAAGAAGGAATACACACACACTCGCTGTTACTTTATATCCTCATCTTTAGTTCCGTGGAATCCAAGTTCTTTCAAATCTCTGAGCGCATCCAGACTCGTCTCTCTTCCCCTGTGAATATATCTCACAGTGTGTAATAATATCGAGCCATGGACCTCAGAGACAAGTGAACACACAGCCGTCTCGATTCGTTATGGTCTCTAGTCTCTCGCTACCTGCTATACAACACAAACTACCAGAAGTATATCCGGAGAGATGAGGAAGACCCAAATTCAAGCAAGTAAAAGTAGTAAAAGTGACTGTGGAGCTCAGTGAGAACGATGCTCAGATAATACTGACGGGATTTAGGGAATACGACGAGGATGCGGTCTTTTAAATATGCATAGTCACATCAAAGTATCAACTTTCTCATTTTGGAAAAAGTTGTTTCTCCCGATCGAAAATAAAGACTAGATACCCAAAATATAAAAAAGTATCTAATGCGATGTACAATCTACAACCTAATACACTTGTATTTCTCTTATGTAGTCGTTATAGTGCAATGCACTCTACCCTTTTCCCCTTCCCTGCCTACTTTCAGACAAGAAGAACAAGCAAAATAATTTGAAAACCCAAAAGATTCAGCAAAAAGCTCCTTACAGCGTATTCCGTAATCAGACTTTCTCTACTTCTCCAGTTTCTCTTTCCTTTTCCTTTGGCTCAAGAAGAGCTCGGAGATCATATTCTTTCAAACCAAGAAAAACTTCCATCTGCTAAAAGAGATTGCACACGAGAAGCCTTCCGACGGAAAAGCTGACATGCACACAAGTACACAAACTCATTCAAAATAACCTGAATTAGAATTTCAAATGAATCCTTTCAAATTCAACCATTCTGCAATATAGTTCAATGAGTCACCTGCTTGTGTCTTCTCTTGTGTATGTGAACGAACCCTTACAGCACTTTTACTTTTCTAGAATTCTGGCTGATCCTCTCCACTCCTCAAGAGTTGGACTACGAAACTCGCACATTTACATTGTAAAGGAATTACTCATTCACTGTATTATGAATAGAAGACTATATAAGCAGTGTGAATATTTAGAGTGGGAGTTGTCCGGGAGTAATATTTCAATCCTAATTAGCATAAAACATTTGTTCCTTCGGTAAAACTGAGTGCGTATCTATTTTAATCATTTCTCTGGAAAGGAACAAACTATCTCTCATTTCTCATATGTACCCGAGGATGTAACACACTTTAATTAAATTTTCTGTTTACTTTGCATTTTCATCGAATCTCTTACCATCAACAATATGATACTTATTACATTTAAAATGAACTGTGTACGGTTAGAGTTGTTTGGTTTGTTTCGGCTCACGAGGCAGTCACTTCTGTCAGATATTATTAGGTAATGTAAACAAATAAAGATATCGTAGAAGAATAAACACAGGAAGTTCGTAGGGCTTTTGTTGGAGAAAGCAAAGTGAAAGCTTAGCAGTTGAGCTCGCATGCAACTCTCACACTACAACAATCCTATAAAACTACTGCACTAGTCTACAATACTGTAGTACAGATTCCAGATAACTAAAGATGACGACGATGATGCTATCATGCAACTTTTAAGTTGATGACAATGCAAAGATAAAGATGCCAGAGAAAGCGGTTCGATGCTCAGATCAATCTATACCAGCAGAATGGAACAACCTAAAACTAAATGAAAACATACACAGTGAAGTCTTAAGAGCCGTAATAAAGTTTTGTCGTAGTACGGAGTCAAATACGATTACGTCCAAACATTCATGAGAACGTGAGTGAATAAATAGAGAGAGAGAGAGAGAGAGATGTTTGCCTGAGACACTCAACACATTAAAGCCAATACAGAGATATTAAGAAAGTATTGAGCGGAATAGTTGGGACTCATACCAACAGTGAGGAGGCTGGTGGAGGTTGAATTGATGGAGAAGGAAACGCCATGAAATGAAGAGACATGTATTGCAGGAGATACCTCCATTTCTGTGTTCGGGAGGAAGACGCTCCGAAGAAGACCTCAGGTCTCTCTCTCTCTGTTCTTGATGTTCGAGTGGATGGATGGAGGAAGGGGAAAGTCGTTCGTACTCACAGAAATCGGATACCGAAAAGAGAAAAACGGAGGGAAGTGGAGTCGAAAAGAGCAGTTTGTTGGCAACTCTTTCTCCGAGACGACTCATAAAACACAGCGGGGAAAGCGGTGCAGACATTTCCAGCATACAACAAAGCTTCTTACCAACTTTGTCACCCTCACTGCTTCTTCTCACTATTCGGACTCTGTAGTATACATTTTGCACTTGGACTGCATTCTCCTGCTTCTTCGCTCGCACAGTGTTGTTGTTGCTACCTTGATTTTTCTTACTTTCATTCCTACTACATTTCCTTTTGCATCAGTGTGTTTCCGATTCCGATGAACTCAGTGAAGAAGCACCTTTCTGGCACCGGATTATCTCACCTGAACCGTGAGAGGTGAATTCCTGAGAAGCTCCTGAACTTCTGTCTAACAAGAAGAAGAAAAGAAGAAGGGACTCAACTCTGAAAGTACTTCAGGCTAAGGTAGTAATGCAATACTTGCACTTTTTACTACTTTTTATGGAAGTTTAAGTCAGAAAGGAGAATAGACATTATACAAGATGTATAGGCCGCATATGACTTCGTTAGCAGAAAAAT
>JAQGBV010001873.1:0-13573 GCA_034698685.1 Isotomurus pseudopalustris
TTCGGTCCCAAAGCTTACGACAGACATGTTCAATACTGCAAGGAGAAATACGTGCAGCGTCAGTATGAACTCCAGCCTACGCCGAAAGAAAAAATCGAAGCGATGGAGAGACAAGAGATTCGAACAAAGTATCGTCCAATGAAGAGTTCCAGTTCGTGTTCCAGTCTGAGATCCGTTTCTCCTGGGAAGGACTTTGCTTCGATGGCGTTCAAACTCTTTGGAGGAATACGAAGAACCGACGGGTCAAATAATCTCTACAACAATCAACTAATTAATTTCAAGAAGTCGAATGAATCGCTGGCGAATTCTTGTTATGGGGATTTCACGCGAGGAATGAGACGTCCGTCTCCGTCTCCCGCGAGAGGAGGAGGAATCATCGACTCCAGAAAAAACTCTTCTTCTTCTTCTTCCGGAGTCACCAACAGCGTGACAAACAAAATCAACAATTTACTCAGCAAGACGTTTCATTATAAGCAGAATAGCAGCAACAATAACAATCCCATGAGAGTTAACACGACGAGTAATATTCCTTTGGCGAAATCTACAGACAATCTCGGATTGGGGGGGACTTATACTCATGTTTCGAGCTCGGGATACGGGCAACAGTCCAACTTCAACAATAACAACAATTTCAGTAGGAATTCAAGAAGTCGTTCGAGTTTGCATAAAAACTTTTTCCGGTCGAAGCGAGTAGAACCGGAAGGAACTGAGAATACTTCTTCGTATCCACTGATCATTACTCCGATGAATTTCTACACGAAATCGGGGAAGAATGGGGGAGTGTCTGAGGAAGTTTATCGGGTGAAAGGGTCGCCTTCTTCGGGTTCTCTGCTTCAGGATCCTTCGTCTCCGCAGTCACCTTCTTCAGCGTCGTATGATCCTTATGAGGTGGCGGCTAAGCAGTTGGAGGAGTTGCTGAAGGCTCAGCCCATCCATAAGAATGTGAATAAGAAGACGGCGAGGAAGTTGGGACTGGAGAAAGCGTTTGAAAGCGTTGGTGTCCATTCTCCGGGGGGATTTTTAGATGGGGAGTCTTCTGGGGAGAATAAATCGGGAAGAGGAAAAAGCAGAGGAAAGAGTCACGATGAAAACAACTTGGGCAGAAAAAGTGAGTCTTTCTTGAGGATAGTGGAGAGTTTAAGGTGTTTTGGGAGGATAATTAAGACGTTGTGTGTTTGTAGGTAATGAGAGTCCATTTGTCTTCGAGATGGGAAGTGGGAAACTGGATGACAGCTATTGGGATGAGATCCTCCAGAAGAGTCACTCCGGAGGAGGAGGAGGAGGAGGAAACGGAGGAAATCAAGTTGGACGGAATCAAATGGTTCGTGGAAGTCACCTGGGGTCTTCCTCAGGAGACACGAAGTCCCAGATTTCGGACAGTGGAAGTGTGAGCGATCATAATGGAAAGTCTCGAGCGATGTCCCACATTTCCAGTGCTGACTCAGGATTCAGTCGGTAAGCTCTCTTTAGTTCTTCTGGGGGAACGGGAGATTTCTTGGATCGTCTTGGGTTTTTCTTGGCTTATCTCTCAAGGAAGCAGCTTGTGCTTGTGTAGCATATTTTTTGAAAGACCAGATGTTAAGTAGCATTTTGTGTGGAGATATAAGGAAAAGTGGATAGATAGTACGAAGAGGCGGCTGGAAGATGGAATAGCTGAGAGAGACAGTAAAATATCCCTGAGTGAGTGGATATTTAGCCCGATAACTCTTTGCAACACTTGGAAAGCAAATATTTTGTTAGGAATTTCGTTGGGAATGATTCATGAATGAGTACGGAGCTCATTGTGTGGGATGCTCTGAAGGAAATTAGTTTTTTCTGCAAGAGTAAACTCATTTTCCAAAGACAAGAAGAAGAAGGAGAGAGAGAATGGATAGTAATTATGAGACCGTGAGACACAGATGAGAGTCTGCACACGAACGAATGAGGAAAGTGTAACGCACGGGGGTGGCACACGGCATCTTAGCTTAGTCAGCTAAATACAAACCACTTTTAGAAACACACACACAGCTTTTGAAGCCTCCGTTTTTTTGTCCTTCTTTCTTTTTAAGTTTTTGAGATAGAAGAGGAACTCAAGTATATAAAGCTGAATGAATGAAGTGTTCTTCTGTTCTTGCGAAGGAGTAGGAAAGGAAAATGTAAGAAGTAAGAATGAGATGCAGTTGATGTTGGCAGGTCTTTGAGTGTTTGAATGGCTTCAGCCTTTAGAAGTCGGGAGTGCATTTTGTGAGACACAAGAAGTGAGATTGACGGATGTTGATGGTAATTTCAGGTCGGATGCAAATGACTCGGAATTCGAAGTGTTGGAGTCGATGGTGGGAGTTGGAGACGTGCCACAGCCGCAGCAGACGCAGCAGAAGGCCAACGGAGGGTTGTTGTCGTCAAGCCACGCCTCTTTGGCACGAATGCTTCAGAAGCCTCAGCAGTCGCTAAGACGTCCGTCGTATTCATCCTCAGAGGCTCAAGGACAAGACGGAGGAGGGGAGAGGAGGGAGAGTCCCATGCAAGTTTCACCGACGCCTGCAACGCCTTCTTCGGATGATGGAGGAGACCCTTGGAACAGGAGAACTAGCGTCCCTGCAGGCTCCAAGTTTTGTCACCAATGTGGAAGTCTGTATCCAACTGGAATCGCCAAGTTCTGTTCGGAATGTGGGGAGAAGAGACTCTTCAAATGAGGAGCGAATGAATGACGTGATCCCGTTTCTTCCGTCCAGCAACTTCGTGATGATTGATGAAGAAGAAATCGATTAATTAGTTTTGTTAAGTCAAAGTAGATTAATTAATAGTAATTATAAGTCTTGTTAGTCGATAGACAATTTAATGTCTATGCTTTAAAAGTAACTGATAACGGGTTAATTGACACACACTGTCTACCGTGTACCGTCCGCGCAGATCGCGTATAATGTAATATCGCGTTTACCTTTTCTACTCACCGAATTCTGGTCTATTAACAGTGATTTCATCATTTACTAATTTACAGTTGTAAGACTAGAAGTAACACTAGTTTTGTTGTAGGGTAAGTTTTGAAATTGTCATTATGGTTGCGTCTACGAATTTTAGATTGTGAAATGTTCAAATAGGAAGATTTGTAATGAGAACTTGAGAATGAGTCAGTTTTAATTGAGGACAGAAGCCGTTAAGAAGGAAATTGTCAAATTGTTAATTGTGGGAAAGTCTGTCGCAGTTGAGAGAAGAAAATAAAACGACGCTGTATGAATTTAAAAATGAAGTTATGCGTTGATTTTTATGAGCATTAAATAAATAAAAGCGAAAACACTGGGAGTTCATAATTATTTTTCAATTATAGTAAACAGCATTTATTTTTGTAGCATTTTTCAAACTTTCATTTTACATTTTTTTTACTTTTTGCACAACATAATGGGATGATGCTGGTTTAGCGTTTAGCTCTAGAGTTGCTATTTCCTGCACGTCTACACTCCTACAAATCTCTTTGACGCTTAAATTTACTACGCGCTACAGATTACACACAGACACTCGTTAAAATCCTTTCATTATGAAATAGTCTTCTTTCACCTTTGCTCGTTTTTTCCGGAAGGTTCTTAAATTGACAATGATGGTGTAGTTATATAATTAATTATACTTCAGTAAATGTAGCAATAGTTTATCTGCAATAAGTCTCTTTTGGCTTTCGCGGCAGGACAGCCTTGCCTATTATAGGTGAGGAAATCCACCCCCCAAGATATATATATGTAGCAATAGTTTATGAGTGATTTTTTAAAATAGCTATTATTTGCCTAGACGCAAGCCTTCCGGCAGGAATTACTTGTGTGGAGTTCGTACATTATAATCTTAAAGATATTATAGAGATTTTTGAGTTTAATAACGAGCAAAAAGTGGTGCTTGACGAGGTCTCATGATTTCTGTAGGATCTGAATGAATCTGAGTCACACAACAGACACCGCGCAGGTACCGATCATTCTGCTTCGAAAATAATTTTATCTCTTCACGCTACCAGATAATAATACTTTATGGGCGACGCAGGTAAGCACTGTACTGTCTGTAGTCTGTAGGCATCATGAAACCATACTATTTTTTAAGGATATTAATTTATACGAATGTCACAAAAGTTTTAACAAAAAACACTCCACTAAACAACAAAACAAAAAACAAAATCGTGAAATCTAGGATTCACAGGCACAAAAAACAAAAATTCAAAAAGGTCCTTATCAGGTATTACTTACAACTATTACAACTAATATTATTACCAGATTTTAGTTACCAAATAAATAAATACTTTTTATCGCTTTCTTTTAGTCTTAGGGTGGTTACTTAATTGTTATTATAATTATATAAGAACACTAAATAAATCGTAATCTAGCATAAATTAAGCCCTACAAATGAATATTATATATTAATTTAAGGATAATATGCCTCAACTGGGCTTGACTTGAATTGTTCATCACGAAATTAATTAATTGTATGAGGAACTGAAACAGACTATTAAGAATGGACACCGCTGTCTTTTCTTACTTGACATTATGTGTAAATAGACTTCTTCAGCGTTCAACTATGAATACCACGAGGAGTACCACAGGGAATAGCTTCGCAGGAAAATGTCAACTGACACCGAAATCAAAATCAGAAAAAAACATTGAAATCCGTTCATACGCAAGCATACAAGTGTTACATAACAAATTACTAATTATACAACACGACAACCAGCGTACTATTCACGTATTCCTATTAGTAATCTCTTTCCTCAATTCTTCCGTTATACATTTACATACAACTTTGGTGAATTGAGCTCTTTTGGTTTTTCTGTTTCCTCAGACTACTACACTTTAGTTCTTCAATACGAAAAATAGTTCGTTCGCTCTTCCGGTAATATCTTCTTGAGTGCCTACTGCGATAATTAAAATTACGCTACAAATTAAGTTAGTAATATCTTGTACTGACGAGATGATTGTAGTTGACAAAAATTATCTTGAGTTTTATCGAGTAGCATATATTGCGAATATTAATACCAGTTAACTATAACTTTATAATTTAATAGCAAGCGAGTTTCAGGAAGCTCAACAACATTTCTGTAAACATTTAAAAGCACCTGGAGTAGTAATTAAACACAAAATTTATTTAACACAACGGGGCCTGGATTTTGGCAATAATGAATACATTATGACCAATCTACATTTAAGCAGATGGTAAGTAGTCAACTCATTAACTGTCCTGTACAGTGCGCAATGTAAATAATTCCGCTCAATACAGCAAATAGTAACATCAACAATTCATCTCCTTTGTAACAGAATTCACGGCAGTGTGTCAAGTATAAGTTAACATTAATTAAATGGTAATTTTTGGGTTACTTCTGGTTAACAAAATATTTTTAGTTTCTGTTCTTGTAGAAGTAAAGCTTTGCATTTTGTAGTAGCACCACCGAGTGTACAATAATAAACAATAAACGCTGAATTACTAAAGAGTCAATATGAGTTCGCTTCAAGTGTCATACCCTGTGAATCATTTTGCATCTAAGCAGAAATATGGCATCATGATATCATTAATACAAAAACTTATATAACTTTTCATGAACCAGTCTACTTTACAAAATAACCAAAAAATTAACCGGAACACAAAGATGACGCTGTCCAACTTGCCGTTGGGCTTACACCTTATTATTTAGCTAAGAAAAACTGAACGATCGCTCTATGCAAGCAAAATGCATATGCGTCTTTCAATAACTGCTTAGTTTGAAAATGGAATACAAAAATATGGACTTCAAGGATTAACTCATGAGCTTCTGCTAATGCGAATCGTTGTATGTGATTGTATGATTATGAATATTATAAGTCTTGTAAGGTGCTTCTGCGAATTTCGCAGCTTTTCATATTTAGCTTTGCAGTTTGCAATTAATTGTTTGGTTTTATACCCTCTGGAGTCTTGACGAAGTCAATCTGGGCATAAGTAACCGTTCCCATTTTACTGGAGGCGATAGAAGACGTTGATCCGCACGAGGTCGGAGGTCCATTTGATGGATATCCTACTCTACATGCACTGGGGACGTGGTCGATCGACGCGTAAGTGACTTGCTGATCATCCAAATCCGATGTCCTGTTTGGGATTCCAATTGGTGTATGGCGAGATGGAGATTGAGGTGTTATAGATCCGCTACTGGAGGCTTTACTGCTGTCGTGTTGCTTCTCCGGTGATTCTTCGATTCTGCATAGACCCGGTAGGACTGTAAGCGAAGTAGCGGAGGTTTCAGATCCGAGGAATTTTCCAGCTGATGTGGATGAACTGTTCTCAGTGGGATGAGGCTGACTCTTCACACTCACACACGATGCTGAGCTACTGTTGCTATTATTACTGATTGTACTTATATTACTGCTACTGCTCAGACTTCGCGTAAGTTGAGATGAAGGTTCATGTGTCAAGGAAAATGCAGTCTTTATGGGTGAAGTGAGGGAGGAGAGAGATGATGATGAGGGAGTTAACAAGCTAAACTTTGTTCCAGGGTATGGAGCAAGTTTTGGAGTCACAACAATTGGTGCTTTACTTAGAGTCTCAGGCTTGTAATTTGAGAGTCCTGGAAGAAACTTCATCGCGCTAGTTGCAGAGGAGTTTGCTTGCTCAGATTTTGGTTTCTGACTTGGAGTAAAATCCATGTCTAAGTAGGCTGTTTCATCTTCAGTTTCATTTAGCTGCTTGAGATCGTTAGTGCTTTTGAGCATCGTTGATAAAGTTTGGGTGCTGTTGGTATCGGAGTAAGGAAAACCATCGCTAACACTGGAATTGTTTCTCTGGATCGAAATTGGAGCTGAGGACGCATAGTTTCGAGATGGAGGACCGTCAACTACCGGGGAACCAGCGATGACACCTTTGCTAGAGTCAGAAGCATCCGATCCAGGAGATATTTCACTGTAACTTGTTGCGATAACTCCTTTAGGAACAGGACTTAATTTGTTTGACTGTGAAATGGGACCATTAGGAGGCGTAGGAGGTGTTATGAAGTTGTTAACTTGATTGGTCAAAGATCGCTTCCGATTTCTCGTCTTATTTTTGGAGAAATCCAATTCCATCAAGTCGGAATCGGCTGATTCGCTAGTTGTGTGGGAGTGGTTGTAAGTATATCCAGCAGGGGATGGATTCTGCTGACTTGGAAGATTATGATTGTTAGATGATGCGAATTTCGGAAGCCATCTTCCAGTAGATCCACTCCAAGAATTACTCAGAGGAGTCACTGTTCGACTTCCAGTTGGTGCCGAGGGAGCTGCCATATTCATTCCGGGTCTTCGAGGATTCTTTGAACCAACGGACATGGCCCGTGTTCTGAAGTTTTCTTGTACGGCTTCAAGACGATTCTTCCCCAAACGACTCTTGTTGATTGCAGATGTATCAGATCTTGATCCTACGGAATAAGCTCTTAAAGGTCGTACTGAATCTTCCAAGTCATCGGTGAGGTAGGACATTACTTTCTCCAGGGGAAAGTCAGATGAAGGCGTGTTGCTTGGAAGTGACTCGTTACTTGCTGGGGACCCTCGGCAAATGTCTGAAATAGAATTGTACACATATTGATAGATTTATTAAGACTTTAATGAAGGATCGAGTGAAAACTCAGAGAGGTTTCAATCTTTCAATAAATGCAATACCGTCATTGCTGATGTTTAGTTTTCTAGACAAGTCCATATCTAAATAGTTTTCGTCTAGACCGTTGGTGGATCCCGTAATAGATTCCGCTCCAGACTCAGTCCGACTATGAACACGAGAATATTGGATTAGTCATAACATTTACGTCAGCTATTTCTACGATTTCACGTCAGACATTTTTCTGAGTTTTGTTTTACCTATGCTGTCCACCAGGAATCATCGCAACGTATCCGTCCATCTCCTCAAGAAGACTAGAATTTCGGCTGTGATTGACAGATGACTTTCCACCATTGTTGTACTTAATACTGCTTGAATTGGCCATACCAGCTGCAAAGTTTCACATTGTTATTTGCCATTAATCTAAGTTTCCAACTTTATGAATAACTAGAATTGTCAATTGCACTGACTGAATCTTTACCTGGACTCATTGGAAGGTAATTGTCAAAAGGCGACATTGGACTCTGCATTTCCATGTAGCTCGACGGTGTCTGTGCGGTTGAACTTGTTGAGTCTCGGCTGACGATTGAGGTATCGACATAATCACTCATGTCTGGATTGAGAGGAAGAGTTAAGCTGCCCAGACTGTTTAAACTGTGTTGCTGATCATCAGAAGGATTCCAAGCAACGTACGATTCATCTTCGTCGATGCTTTTGGAATAAGCATCGTGCTGCATATGATCGCCTGCCATGCCGTGGTTATTGTTATCGTAGTCGACTGAATAGGAACTTGAAGCAGAGTCAGTTCCAGTAGAGCACATAGGACTATTAAATGAGATCGACGGAGATGGTCCTATAATTGGTACTGGAGGAGACATTCCCATGCTTGATCCTTGACTAGCATGGTTTACACCCCCTCCCGCTGCTGAAGAAACGGAGTCTGTTCTAATTCGAAGGGACCCGTCCATCGAGTTTATTCGACTCATTCCAGGAGGAGTGCTGTGCATCGACCGAACGGACGAGTTGGAGTCGCTGTTCCAAGTGTCAAGTCGAACTCGAGGAATTACATCCTCTTTGGAGTAATTTTGCATTGCTCTGTAAACAAAACAACTCAATTAAATCTTAAATCATGCTTTACGGTTAGCTCACAGGGTATGGATACAATCGTACATTAAACATATGCGTCAATGCGTCGCAGTCAAGCGAGGTGTAATAAAGCAACTTAAATTACGTACTTATCATAAGGTTTGCGTTGTCTGGTTGTTTGCATATTAATCCATGCCCTAAAAAAATAATGAAAACCAAGCGGGTCTAAAAACTAAACTCTAAAATCAATCATTCATCACTCTCTCAAATATAATTTATTTACAGATATTGCTATGCGTTAATCACAAAAAGCCATAAATTTAACACATGCACACACATTCAAATACTGGTGTCCTTACCCATTTTTCTAAATTCTTCTTTCGCTTAATTACTTCTGGGTTTATCACTAAACGCATAACCTACACTCTAATCAAAGCCAATTCCCATAATTGCCAATAATAACTTTTTATTCAATTTTTCAATACAAATATTATCAATATTGACAAGATTATTTAACATTTATCCTCTGAGGAATGAGAGGACATATGCCAGGGAAGTTTGTTGTTAAATACAAAGTTGCCCAATAATGTTCCACTCAACTGGATGGTACACAGTACACAACTTTTTATCTTGGGCCTGTTAGGGTGCATCAGGTTGTTGTGTGTGACTGTGGGACTCTTTCATCACTAATTTTCCACGTGAAACCCCAGAACAGTTACAACAAATTATGTGTGAAAGTTAGTGGCAAAATAAGAGCAATAATCTCAGCAGTGGCAACTGGAGTGGACTTGACTTTTTGAACCCACGTCACACGTCTTAAGAGCGTGAGAACCTTCGACAGAGTCACTAGTTTTATAGTTTTGGACTTGTTGGACTGCAGGAGTCCGGATAGAGTTCCTTATTTCGCCACCTTTCTTTCCTCTATTCACTCTCACAATCTTTCCTCCCCACATTAATTTCATTCAGTTCATACTCCATCTAATGCATCGGCCATGATAAATGATTAACTATCCCTTGCTGTTTTCATGATTATACGGATCATCAATTTGCACTTGTTTACTTGAATTGGTTTCTGCCTACAAAACTTTTGAATGGATTTGCGAAGGTAGGATTTATATTATTGATTAAAGAGTTTTTGCGAATTGTGATGAGGAGGAGGAAGATGAAGAAAGTGGAATTATTTTCGACGCAGATAGTCGAGAGAGAAGGAAAGAAGAAGGGCAGAAGATATTAGAATGAGAGAGGAATGAGTCGCGGAAAGAGGACGAGCGTAGGTTTCATGTAGAAGAAGAACACATCTAATCTGACTAATTGAGTACCTCGCTTCCCTCGTCATCATCGTGAAAAACAAAGTTACGAAACGAAGATTGGCAAAAGCAACACGCAAGCACGGGTGATTTCACATGAGTAAACAACAGGAAAAGCTTTGCATCTCACATTATTACACTCTCTGTATTGTGTGAAGTCTCTCTCCTACTCTCATCTCATCTCTGCCTACCTACATAAATGAACAAACACACTCACACACACAATATCTTGTATTTGTGATCCTTGTTTGGCATTCTCCTAGAATTTTAGCATATTAGACTATAAAATAGAAGAACAGTAAACTTCTACGTGGTAACTTTATTATGAATGCGTTGCGTAGAACGAGAGAGCAGCCCTTTCGATTACACTGCGAGTGACTTCCCAACTTCCCACATGCCCAAAGATTGCTTCGCGAATCATAAACATTGACGTCACCCCTTTTTACTCATGTCATGGCATTGGGTAAATCCTCCTCTCATTCGAAAACAACAAGCTGCAGATCAACCTACACACAAAACAAAAAGCCGAAAAGTGGAAATCGAGTCCATCAATGTGAGCTATATGACGCGTACCAAGAATTCATTCGTGAGGATGCAGTAAGGAGTAAAGAGTAAAGAGTAAACCTACAGATTGAGAATTCTTTACTACGAAAGACGAAAGTGAATGGTATTCAAACATTCACAACTTCAGCTTCGTCTTATGCACACACCGATGTGATTAGTAGATGGATTTTTAACCAGACAGAATTCATGAGTCTCATGATGAGACAAGACAGGGCTAAATTATAAACTACCAAACTACTTTGTGCTCCCGATATTCGTCGTCGTACAAGGTGCTAATTACAGAGATGTCTGCACAAAAGCGAATTTGGTTGGCAATGAAAGTTTTCTACGACGCAAAATGCTGAAGCAAATCTCAGATCTCGTGATACGCAAGCTTAATTGCATCGCCAATCCAACAAGTAGTCACAAGGTCAATCACGCAAGCTAAAAGCTACTAGAACTGAAACTGTTTTAAAACCCGTCGATTTATTTTTTTATGTAAGAACTTTTTCTCCGCAAGAAATTGAAATTTTTACGGTTCCGTTCCACAGCACCATTTCAAAAACATCCGTCTAGCTGTCTACATAGTCTCCACAGGGCTCAGGGTTTACGTTACATAATGAACACTTTACATCTGAATGTTTTATCACGTGATTAGATTAAAAATCACACAACTGAAATCCACAGTATTAGTTGTGTACTTTTTTACAACAACGCAGGCAATCTGAAATTCGATCTTAATCTCGTTCTACTCTGAAAAGCTGTCTGACCGAGCTACGCTGGAGTACTTTCCACAAGAAAGAAATAGGATATACGGTGCACGATAAAAACACCCGAATAAATAGTTTTACAACTCTTTTGACTCTGAATGTGAGTTATTAGACGCCATATCATCGTAAACGGATCGAGAAGTAACAGAAGTATAAGTATTTGATAAAAGAAGTTCGTTGTATGTACTAATCCGAGTAAATCACGAAACAACTCATTAATTTAAAACAATTCGGAAGAATAAAGCACATCTTAGTGAAATTCTTTCACTTAAGGCTTAAGACAGAAGAACAGTTTGACTTGATTCCAAAAATAACTTAATACTGCTCCAGAAACAATTTGAAACGAGCGATACATTCGGAGAGATTTGTACAAGAGGATATGGTGGTTTGGCAGCTAAAAATAGTAAACAAGATTCTCATTCGTCTCCTACTGCGCCAGAAAAGCATTAGTCACTAATTACTAATTGAATGGACAAAAACAACCCACATACATTAAGACGTGTAGTCAACAACAATATAATAATATCAGATCTTATAGGAGAGTAAGAAACCTTGTATTTACACAAACATATTGCATGCTCGGCGCATAGGAACTCAAGGATATGTTGATTAAGCCCAAGAAGACGTATGTACCTAGAATCCTTCAAAGATCATCATGTTGTTGTGCACACACAACCGTTGCGTTGCAGAGAACTCGATATTCAGATATTCAGAGAATCAGAGATTGGTTAGGTAGATTGTAGATTACTGACTCACTATAGTGTCTGTTGTTTTGATTCGACATTCAACTAACACTTGAAATTACTCTAACATTTAAGCAAGTTGCTCAAAGGCTGTTCAAAAGTATTTATAGATTAAGGAAACTCCTCAGTTGGTCTGGAAGCTAAAAACTCTGGCTGTCAAACCTACTTTCAAAATGACTTGATCTCTGTCGTCAGCTTCAGCAGTTCGGCAACCACCAGTACCTATTCTTATTAACACTCTGCACTCTGCACTCGCCTTCTCTCTGCACCAATGAACTGAATTTATGTATTTTGCAGCATTTTAGCTCATTTTCCTCATCCATTGTCTATGCAGGGAATTCCAACCTTAAAGTTTTTAACAATACAAAAATAGTGGCTCAAACTTAAAATTAATTAATCATTTTTCTTAGAAATGTTTTCCTCACAATTAGTTGCAATAAATGATAATTATTATACTCATTCAACTCAGTAAAATAAAAAATCACAAATTAATAACGGAAATGTGCCTTCTACGAAAAGAATCAACAAAAGATGAATCAGGATAATGAATTGTGATTGTTGAAGGTGAGGCTGTGAGGTATGCTCTCTAAGAAATCGGAATTAGTCATTATGTGGGCATCTGGTCAGGTCACTTTTTGGAGGATCGCTTCGATTGTAATACAATTGTTTTGCAACTACTACTGACAGGTCTTCAATAATTCGATACACAAGGAAAATGTTATACTGCCTACTGTCTAACTGTCTATCCTACTTGCTAGTCCCAATTCCGATTCTGAATTTTTGCCGCAGGATGTTAGCATCCGTTGTAACACCAAATAATATGTTGATGTTTTTTCCGTAGAATTTTGGATGCTAATATTACATTGGCAATTGGCCAGGGTTAATTTTTACAAAGCCATTGGAGTGCCTACAGACTGAAGTGCTAAACCGAAAGGACTAAGACGAGAATTGATTAAGGTTTGCCACTTTGCGTCGTAGGTAGGTAGGGTGTAGGTAACAAAGCAGCATTTTAAAATGAAGTAAAGGATACCGTCAGTCAATAAACTAGTCTAGAAGACATTGGCTGTCTAGACCTATCTCGTAATCTTTGAACTGATACCTTTTCATTTTCATCCCATCGTTTATACAATACGTGCACATAATAATACAAAGCTGAAGCTAATGGTTTTTTGTAGTCGATATGGTTAAAACAGGAGCAACAACGAATGATCCTGAAACACTACGCTGTTTGCACAAGGAGTTAGTGAAGATCATCTTCGCCAGGATGTAGTGAGTTCATGAGTTGTGAGTTGGTACACAACAAGCAAAGCAGTTCGTAGGAAAGGTGCGGATTAGGTCGTACGGTCACATATTATTATGAAAGCCCACGATGAGTACTCACTTGAGAATAAGAAGATGCATATTTTGAGTGATGTTGTTGTCATCCGTTTTCAAGCTGAGCTGCCCTGGTCCGGTTGGAGCTAATCTCCCCAGCTCAATGTGGAAAAAACAACCCAAGGATGCATCATGAGATACATTTCGAATGACATTTAGCTGAAAAACAAAAGTAAAAAATCATATTTTACTCAATTTACCAATTGTATTATTT
>JAQGBV010001874.1:0-13569 GCA_034698685.1 Isotomurus pseudopalustris
CTTCTAATCTTTCGGTTACCAGAATCTCCGTCGATTGAGATTTCCCAAATGAATGAACCAACAGAGTAAAGTATGAGCCTTGTTACTTAAGAAAGCAAAACTTTCCTTGAATTAATATCTGCTTTAGTTGATGTATGCAAATGTGAATGGATGTGTACGAAGCTCGAGGTACTCAAGACCAGAAAAGTTAATCCCTTACAACTCATCTACAAATGAATCTCAAGTTTTTCCAATTTCCTCTGATGTTAGTAGATGAATAGATGGATAAAATTCTAATTTCTCGTATTTAGTAGAGAACTCCTGCCACCCAGAAAGAAAGGTGACGCCCTGAATCCTCAGAAGAAAAGCCTGAAAGGCAGATAAGTTTGAATATAAAAGTTTAAGAGTTGTGGAAGAGATCGGAAGAGATAAATCGGGTAGTCAGTCTTTCTTAAGTAACATGTCAACACTTAATCAACAAAATCCATCATTGAAGTGCAGTGCAGCACTGCCTTTCCAATCTGGAGTAATAACCTAGAGGAACTTCATGAACCTAAAGGAGTGGGCAACACATGAATAGTAAACTTAATTTATCTGGGTGTTCGGATCAATCGTCTCTGGTTTGAGGAAAGTGAGAGACGTTGATCAAAACTTCTTCTCTCGGACCGAGTACACATTCAGTCAGCGTGTCAATAAGGGTAATAGCAATGAGCAACAAACAATCTACGGATCTAGGCGATGAGATGTTGGCAGTTCGGCCTTCCTTCCTCCGTAAATGTGCTTTCACAATAAATTCCTTGCGCTTCTTTTTCCTTCTCGAGATCGCGTTGGAAATGGAAAGACACGTCGAAGGAGTTTTTTCCTTCTGCATGAAAGTATTGGGTAAGGATATGAGAGGAGGAGAGCGATAATGCTGAGTCTGTAAAGAAACGAGACGAAGAAATCATCGAGCCAAGAGATGTTACGTAAACTCAAGAAGACACTCTCCCTCAGAAAAATCCCGACTCGGTCAGTTCGTGACTTTAATTTCTTTTTCGCCTCACATAAGATAACGCAGACTTTCACTCATTCCCTCATCATTAGCCGACAAATCGATTTGTAGCTTCAATAACTCAGAGACGAAGGGATGGTTTTTGTCATGTTAATTTCTTCTTGACGTAAAGAAAGTTTATATTACACACAGTTGCTTTCGCAAGGAAGAAAAACACGTTTGACATGATTTTCCAGCAACCTTACCGAACCTTTTTTTCAATTTGTTACTCAAAAGTTTTAATTATTTTTGCACGTTTTACAGACACAGAAGCAGATGGAACCATTAAAATGGTAATCATTTTAGGCATACGAAAGTTATTCACAAAGTATGGTAAAATTTATTCCCATGCTTTGAATTTAATATTCGGTAAAGTTTTAAGTGTTCAAGATGCTACACAGAAGACACACACACTTCTTTCGATTACTCTGAAAGTAAGTCACAACAGGATGAGAGTGGAAAAGTAACTGGAAAGAGAAATAAAGTGAACTGCATAAATATTCAGAGAAAGAATTTAGACTGAGTAGTGTTTATTTAAAACTGTCTATTCAAGTCGCTGGCTGATGAAAGCTGAATGAAAAGGGATTGGATTATAAGTGGCGGATGAAATAACCTTTCATCACACAACTTTCTTTTGCATCTAAAAGTGTCCCAGCTTATAGCCAAACGGGATAGGCTACAGTCAAAAGGTACCTTAAGGCTTTCTTCCTAAACAAATAATATTATAAAGAGAAGAGAGTCACACTTCGTAGCCGAAGGACATTATCAACGACAGTTCCGTTCACCTCGACGGATTACTTTGATGGAGGAAAATGTACAGAGGAAAGCTGCTCTTCCGGATGGAAATCCTTAAATGTATACTTATTCACTTAAACTCGGATTGGGATTACATTAGTTCCAGTCCCAGGGACGCATACACACACGTCTGATTGCAATATTCAATACATAACGTAAATGTGTGTGTATAGTTTGTACAAACAGAGAGAGGTTGATTTGGATGACATGCTGATGCATAATTGTATTTGTATGGAGAATGGAGGAGAGGAAGTGAGTGCAGTGGAGATCCTTTTAGGGAGTCTTACGGGAAGAATAACATTTTATGCTTCACATCTCGTTCTCATTTGCGTTTATTTGGTGCTTTAAAGACCTTTACGTGCCATTTTATGACTCCACAGGGCCAAATACTTCCGTCCGAATGCACTCTTCACAGCTATTTGCCACTTCAGCACATTCAAAGTCAGAGTTGTGGCTGAACACCATTACTACCGATAGAGAGATGAATCTGCACCAAGATACTCCATTTTCATTCATTCACCGAGTGTTTTTTGCAGCTGACTGACATTGTAGCATTATCGCTTCGACACCCTCGAGAATAAGAGCAACAGTAAATTCCTATGTGGGTCAAATATTTTGGTGTGCAAACATTGAAGTGCCACCATTATTATGACTGATGAGAGGATGCACACTATCATTGGAACTGTCATAAAGTTGGCACTAAAGAAGAAATAAAATAAAACACATCTCACAACACTCTCAAGTGTCTCTTGAATACTTTCGGGACACATGAGAGTATACTTTTCCAACTCTCGTTCTTGTCACACTCTACTAAATTCTATATGTGTGCACTCAATGACTCAATGCGATGCTTCCTATCCTTCCAGGAACAATAAACGTTTACGTTAGATAAGAAAATATTTGTCCCACTCCACACTATGATAAGACGAAGGCTATTCAATCTGAAGAAGCAAAATACTCTAAATAGTTCTTCTAAACTACGTGAGAATTATGTCTCCTCTGGAGATGCGTTTTTCAAGCTCGCTTCTCTCGATACGCATGGATGAGCTAAACAGAATTACGTGAAGATAAAAAAATATTCCTGTCCTTCCAAATGTATCCACAACATTAGATTAATGAAAAGAAAACTCAGAGGACAAAGGATAAAGGAGAAAGTGGAAAAAAGCTACAAGGCATATAAGCCAGATATTGAGATAGGAGACTTTAGGAGAGTCTCTTGCAACATGAGACTCTTATGTTATGATTTGCCTATTCCACCAGGGACAGGTAAACTATATAAACCAAGTTTCAATCGTATCGCACACAAAAGAGACGTGAGCTGGTGGAAGGAAGGTGTAATATTTCTCACGCTTGTTCGACTGAGAAAGGATGTTTATTTTATAAATTCGGGATCCCCACAGTGAGGGAAAGTTACGGTTGTTCAGCATGGATAAGTTATTTATGCAAAATACGCGTGTTTTTGTTATGAGTTAATAACTCACGGAGATTTCAGGACCAATTTATTTTGGAGCTGGTCTTGCGGTCTTGTCACACGCAACTGCAACGCGTTATTCAAGGTAAAGGACAACATTATTACAATGTGTGCAGATACAAATTTTATCTACCTACTCACATCTTGGTGAAACTACTAATAACAACAACTGACATTATTCATTCAAACTTTCTCTTTCAACCATTGTTTTTGTCAAAATAGCAAAATAGTTCAGCTTTAGTTGCAATCAGTGTTTCGAGTAGAATGCTAGAAAGTTCTGTGGTGCAATTAAGCAATTCTACATACTAATCCTGTTACATTGAAGTCATTGAAGACTGAATTATATAGGTAGTGTGCAGTGTAAGCCAGCTGGAGGAAATTACACAGGCGAAAATTCCATTTATGAGTGAGCTAGAAAATTGCATTATTTGTTCCCAAGTGGGTGTTTTATTGCAAGTGTGCTCGATTAGGCAGAGCGTATGTGTCGAATGTGGATTATAATGTTGAGGTCTGAGGATGAAGTTTTATGCATCGGCTTAGTTAAAGTGATTACGTGGCTAACACTCGAATACCTCCCTGAGTGATTCCCTCTCTTGATGGAATCATCGGAGTCACAAAGTCATTTACTCAACTTCCCTCAACTGTGAAACTGTGATTGATGAAAACGAGTTACAAACTTTAAAACTTTAATGAAGCCAACTTGTAGACATTCAGCCAACTATTTGCACTCGCCATTCTCATGAAATCCGAAATTGAGTCTCAGTTTTATGTTGCTCAATCGAATTTCAGTGTAAAACTTTTCAGCCACGATTGAACTGGACCGGAATTAGCAAACTTCTCACGGACTTATTTCCGTTTAAATGGAATCAAAGATTTACTCATTAAACCACATGTTGTGTGAAGAGAAAGTGTGCACACCAATATTACGTAATTTGCGGCGAGGAAGGCGAGGATGAGGTTACGAATAGGAAAAGGGGATATTTAACTTGATAACATAACAAGAGGATAAATCTACAAATCATTGTGGCTGTAAGCAAATTCCCCAAGTTTACTTTAGAAAGAATGAAAGCAAATGAATTAAATTCGAACCTGAAAGTAGAGTACAACTTTGCACATGGCATCTCCAAGAAACCAAGTTCCGGTGATGTCCCAGGCGACGGTGGGGGGCAGGCAGAATAAAATGACCATGAAATCAGCAACTGCGAGATTGACGATGAAGTAATTGGTCACAGTTCGCATTGAAGTGTTTCGAAAAACAGCCACGCAAACGAGGGCATTTCCTACCAGCCCAACCACGAAGACAATAAAGTGGGCACAGATGAGAGCCCACTCGTAGTTATCTGGGTAAATATGATCGTACATCCGGTCGATGTAGTCATCCGGAGGCTCGCAGTAATCATTATCCCACATCGAACAGTTTCTTGTAGAATTAGTTTCCCAGTCTTCTGGGAGATCTGTAAAGTCCACCGGAACTCTCTGACCCATTGAATCATTATACACATCCATCTCGGCTGTATTGAATCTAACAGAGTGAACTGATCGATTCGCAATTAGTTCATGGGGAATCCCTTTTTCGCTCTCTCTCTGCTAATTGTTAAGTCACTGGAGAGTGGAGAGCTCACGGAAGCGTGAGGATTGTCTAGTTTATCAAGGAAACACGAGTTACACACGAATTTACAACTTTGAGGTTCTACTTCGGAGAAAGGATGAGAATCATTGGAACCGCAATTCACTCGTTAGCAGGAGATAATAAAATTGGTGAAGTAATAAAGCTCTTCTGATGTCCGTTCTGTGTAGAAGGGAAAGTCAAATAACCACAGACAGAACAAAAGTTTTTGCTACTTGTTCAAAAAACAATATTTGTCTTCTCACTGTTGAATCCTTTGGGTTTGCAATGCTCTTCTCGCTTTGTCTTCTTCCCCTTTTATACTTTTAGTTTTAGCCTTTTCTCGCAGGGATGAAAGGATTTCGTAGAAATGCTGGCAGAGAAGCACACGCCATACACAATATCAATAGAGGTTTTTGGGAAACGCTGGCTCAGCGATTCGGTTCACTCGATTTATCTCTTATACTCTAAAAAGTCACATAAATATTGAGAAAATTCTAGTGAAATTATGAATCGGGAGGATCCGCTAATCCAACAGCCTCTGTGTTACGGCCAGAGAGACTTAACTTCTTTATTGGAACTTGCTTAGCCTTCTGAGGAGCCTCTTGTAAAGATTGAAGAACACCGAGCTCAGTATTTACTTATCAAGTTTTTGCAAAGAGACCTCTCGATCTCACACACAAGTATTTGTTTAAGTCTTTGATCTTCGGATACTTTTCTGTGTTGATGGGTTTCTTGGGGGTGAGGTGGTCCTTGGAGAGTCTATAGAATCATTCAGAATATTCTTATGTAATAACACATATCTATTGACTATTGCAATGCACGCACAAGCTATCACTCAAGTATTTTATCTGCCATCGTCAAGGAGGAAATGAGTTGAGGCAAAGAGGATAGAATGGAGAAACTTAAAGGGGAAGAAGCGATTTATTTCCGAGAAGGGAAAAAGTTTCTCCTCTGGAGTCATAAGAAAAAGAAGGGAGAAAGCAGTTAACGTGGAAGTAGATGGGGTGCCTTAATCTCACTCGGACCTCAAGGAGTATTACTCGTTGCTACACTCTCGCCTCTCCTTTCTTCTACGAGGTTGCTTAGTAGTTCCTTTCTATCTCTCGGATGGTTAAGTCGTCGTCAGGTTCTAGTTCTGTCAGAGTTAACTTTGCACGTATTGGGAAAGGATTTATTATTACAATGTGTGTGTGTGTGTGTACTGTGTAAGTACAAAACACGACTTGACTGCGAGCTGCATGACACATACACACAGAGACCACATGGGTCCTTGCACAGATAACAACTTTATCAATCCAAAAGGGTTTATTGTTGGTTAAAAGTTCAGTTGTAAACTAGCTTGTGTGTGTGAGAGACTTAATATGTTTACCATCAGAGATATCGTTTAATGCTCACGTAATTTTGTAAGCATCAGCCATAAATTTAAGATTGCGCTCATGCACTCCGCTTAGCTGTTAAGTACTGCGATGCTTTTTAGCAAGGTCGGAGCTGCTTGTGCACAACTAGCACAACAATGTCTCAAAAATGTACATGCCCGGTCATAACTGAGGTGCCGCTTCTATGATGTTACAATTTAGCTAATGAACGAGTGAATAATCTAAGACCTTCAGAAGCAGTTCAGGTGTGCGTAGGTTGATTGCAAAATATTGTTTGTGAGACAACAGGTAGCCCGGTAGCCGCAAACATCAAGAGCGCTTGAGGATAACTAACAGCCTACAAAGACTACAAACTCAACGGTTCCTGTTTCCATTATTTAAACAATTTGGTTTCCTTCCACTAAGACGACAGGGCTTGATTTCTTACTGGGAAGATGATGTGCCTAGTTATACAAACACAAATCCCCTCATGTTTTATTCTGTAATTACATGAGTGGGCGAAGGAGGTCTTTTGTATTTTGAATAAATGCTAACCGAGGATCGGCAGTATGAAACTTGAGACTCAATCTACTTCAGACAACTTTCTACGTTCCATGTGACAGAGGGTTGCAGATGAATTCAATGTTGAGTCAGATGTCAGACAAAATACGCCTACAGACTTAACTTGCCTCTCGAATTCAATTCCACAATATTCTGAGCTGTTATAAAGTGGCATAAAATGCATTAGAATCAGAAGCCTGAAAATTGAAATTCAGGGGAAGGAGATTGAGACAACAAATTACTTTTCCCCGATATCGTAAACTTAAATGGAGTTTCCAAAATCAAATGCTGCCAACACTGAGAAGGAGAGTATCAGTCAAGATCAGACAGAGGGTATGTGAATCACGATGCTAGGAGTGAATTGTTGATGATTTGTTGTAAAAGAACATATTGGGAAAGACACACATTGGAAAGAGTGCTACTACAGACAAAGGCAGCCGTGAAAGTAAATTATCGACGTATTTGTCGTGGGTGTTGGAGAGACCAGTGGGCTCCGGAGATCTCAATGCAATCTTTTAGTCCATCTCGTTGATTTCATGTGCAGCGTTACCTCTGGGAATTCGATTTGAAGGTATTTCGGCTATTGTAAATGGATGAGAAAGCTTTCTCCACTTACTCTCCACTTGGTTTTTCATCTGATGCAAAAAAAAAAGAATTGGATCGCTCTCTTAGAATGTGATGTCTCTACACATACTTTGTTCAAATATATATATATATAAGAAACAGGAGAGAGGAGATACGCAGACACAAAATGTTTCGCAAGGAGACACAGAGTCATCCGAAAGGAAGAAAGTCGTAATCTGCTTTCTCCTCTCTCATCAAAAATCCATCATGTGTTGTTGTTCTCCTATTTTTATCAAAATGTTTTTGTTCATTTAAAACATCCATAAAACATGATAAGGCTTCGGTAACTCTCTACCAAAATAAACAAACATATCGAGTTGTTCCACAGCGATAAGGTGACTTTAGAACTTTATATTATGACATCCAGACTTAAAATAATACGAAATCTGGTCTTCTGGGCCCCAGTGTACTTTTTTAGCTACGTATTTTGTATAATGAGCTCTCTTATTCGTTCGAAGGGACGGAGAAAGGAGAATGTTCTATGTATGTTGCTTCTATGATAAACTTGTTCGCTCGAAACATCAAGTAAGAGTGAAGAACTTGTGAGTGTATAAGTAGGCTGAACGTTCGTATCTGAAATTTAATTTAATCGGTGGATTGAAGAAATTCAGAGGGAATCACTTCAGGTGAATGCTACATTTTGTCTTCTCATGCCCACGTGAATAATACTTCGCGCATATACTATTTAATAGAATATCCCTGACATTCAGTTGCGTTTCCGCAATAATACCTTACTACAGTGGTCATGTAATTTTGAAGTTAGGAACAAAACTTCAAAAGATTTTGTATTATTAGATCGTGAAAATGAGATACTAACCTAATTAGGCACATCAATGGCTTTTAATTTGTATGCGGTTGCTTCCCATGATAGCATACTTTTTGAAAGAGTCTAGGCCCACTCACAATGCGTTTGCTTGAGTTCTCACAATGGCTTGCCTGTTAACTATTCACTACAAAAGTGCTAACGAACCATGAAAAATTTAATACGTTGAAATAAAAAAGTTTGAATACGGCGAATCCCACAGGAAAGGTTCCGAGAACATATTAAGCAATAACATCTTTGTATAAAACTTAATGTTGAGCACTAGCGAACTAATTTAGAGAAAGTGAAAATTGAGTCGAAGTAGCAGAAATCAAAGCTGTTGTTCCAAAATTAAGGTGTAAGGAAGGAAATTGAATGTATAAAAATAAATTGACGTACCCATTTACCCCATTCATTCGACATTAAACATAGAATGACTTGTTTTCTAGGAATAGAGTAATAACCATCTACAAGGTCGTAAGCTACATCTCCTTCACTTTATTTTACACAGCGAGAAATAGAGAGAAATAGAGAGAGAGTTGACAGTCTCCTAATTTCGAAATGATTCACATGAGAGAGGACAAGCAGTAAAGTTGTGGAGACACCTTTGCCGACAAGTATTTAATTGAAGGCATAAGAAAGATCAGTGCGAATTGAGTAGGATGGTTGAGAGTGAGTGAGGTAGGAAGCCCAGGAGAGCGATAAAAGCAGGCAATCCACTTTTTATACCCAATCATATTGTCGTCGTGATACTCGTTGGTGAACAACACTCAACCTGCCTGCCTGCCTGCCACCAAGGCCACTTTCACACTCCTGTCAAAGCTTGGAAACATTGTGAACTGCCATAAAAAACTGCTCCCGTGTTAAACTTTCTCCACACACGAGGAATGACCTAACAATCAGCTATTAACTTAAGTACATCCGACCACTTACTTCCACTTTGACACGGCTAAATAAATCGACTATATCAGTTGATTTCACAGGTCGTCAATTATATATCATCATCTTCCCCACAGCCTCTGGCTACAACGAAGAGTCAAAGTGAAAGTCATCACAAGACAAAAGAAGCTATCATAAAAGACGCCTCACGAAGATTGGAAGCTATGAATGTACAGTTAAAGCGCACAAGATTTCAAAGTCTTTTCTAAGAGTTCGCCACTCTTTGAGTATTCCATCAATTACCTACGAACTCCACCTTTCAACCTTGCCATTTACACACCCCCTGACTATTTCCAACACGAGCTTGACCTCTTTACTCTTTACTACTACGTAACTTCGTACCCAGTCACTCAGGACTGTCAGGACTCACAAGCTGCATCTCTGATGGAGAAAGTGAGAATGTCTTTCGAGGGACTCTACCTTCTCCTTTAAATTGTCTGGCAGATGAAGTGTGTAATTTGGGTTTTCCATGAACTGGCATCACTCAATGGTGCTCAGTCATCACCGCATCGAATGTGCTAGGACAATTTGAACTACAGAACTACTGACACAGACTGGACTGCCCCTTTATATTTGAATGGTTCTTATTTACCATATTACTTGACATTAATCTGTTTTCTCTATATCTGTCAAATAGTTGATTCCGTGTCTGGAGTAATTAATATACGCTAACAAGAATAATGGGTTCGATCTACATTCGCTTTATGAAGTAAATAAATGAGACAATAGTTTGATTCATGTCGACTAGCAATCACATTCGACTAAGTGAATTTGCATTAGATTTCCCAGTTGGATTCCTTAGGATAATGGCATACTCCATTATACTCCATTGTGCTCTGATTTTCTTAGGATTTCCTACCTTTCTAGTGGTGAGTGAGAAATGCAACACGTCTACGATAACTTTTGTGCAAACCGAATTAATAGACATGCTCAAGGTTGGAATTTCTCAATCTCCCCTTTACTTATTCCATGAATTGGCAGCCTTCCGCTAGAAATGTGGAAATTGAATTTCTCGTAGTAAGAAGAGTAAGAAGGTATTTGGCTGGTGGGTATGAGGACCTAATTTGCGGAATTTCATGCGTGAACACATTTAGGAAGCGCATATGTAAAGTGCTCAAAAGGGCTTTACTTAAACCTCTCGTAAGCACTACGGTAGGTTTAATTTCAGCTCAATCAATCTCTACTTTGTCACACACACAACCTTCGGATTGTTAGAGAATCACGATAAATTGATGGAAATTTATAATGCCTGTGTGTGTCGTAGAGCACGAAGGCCTTTCTTTCATGCCCTTCCATATTATGAGAATAAGATTAATGCTCCAGGAGAGTATGAGAGTATTATATATTGACTGAATTAATATACGAGTAAAAAGTAGACTGCAAAGACACAAACGGAGAGTAGAAGAAGAAGGCAGCAAGGTTTGTAAATGGATATGGCGTTTAATCCGGACCGAATAGGTAGGACTGTGTGTAGGACTCGTGAGGAATAATAAGTTTCCCCATTAGGGAATGAGTCTCTCATTCTTCTGCCTTATTCACACAATGGAGATTGAAACCACAAGTTAACTCAAACAATGATTGATTACCAATTGGACTCAACTTACGTGAATGTGTGTGAGATCCTACTGGGGAACGAATGAGTCGTCCTCGTCGCTATTTCTTCTTCGATTTGACTTGGTTTCACCACCCACCTCAATCATCTCTGAGAAAATCTTTTTCCACACTGGCAACTCAGTAAATGTTCCTCTGATGGGAATTAATTCGATAGGAGATGATGGTTGAAATAAACACAGAAGAATATGGTCGTCGTGTTGGGAAGAATCGCAAAAATGTCACTTCAACTGAGGAGTGATGGATGTGGATTAAATATTGCGAGGAGGATATGCTGGTGAAGATGGTTCGTTCGTTCGGTGGTTGTTTTCCTTGTGTCGAGTATGAATGTGAGTTAGTATAAGAAGTTACACACGAACAAGTGTCTTAGGAAGAAGAGTAACCTTGCTCGAGACAGAAGGTTTCAAAGTGGAAATCTTCTTCTTCTTGATTTAAGCCAGCGACTCGTATTGTTAACGTAGCGGTAGCCTCGTGCTCCTGGGAGTTAAACGAGGAGATGTATTAATGATCTTGGGATGCAATCTTCATCGGCTTTAGTTAGTTACTCGAGTATAAGTGTAAATTAAATGATCTTGCTACTGCTATACTTATTATATCCTCCTCTGGTATACATACGTTATATTTTATATTGCAAAGAGTTTCCTCCCTACTCAAGACACAATTATGCATTCAAACATCTATATACTTCTGTGTTCTAAACATCCAAAATAACATTAACGTATGTAATACATTAAGCTCCGAGTTTGCTTAGACTCAGTCTAATCCTATTGTTATTAACTGTGCTGTCGTAATAAATACTCAGATTAGGTATGCTCATAGATCCTGTGTACTGTACTCTCAAAGCCCAAAGCTTAATAGGAATTTTTACGGTTTACGAGTATTTTTATATTAAACTGCCGAGGTGTTTTAGAAAGAGAGAGAGAGAGAGAGAGAGAGAGAGAGAGGGTTCAATTTGATAAAATAACCTACAACACTTGAGAGTGAGGAATGCTGCTGTCTAAACACTAATAAGTAGGATTAAATTTACTAATGACACGTGGAACAGTAGTGGGTTCAGCAATACTTTAGTATGTTAATGTGAGTTTACCTTATGAAAGAAGTCTGCTACTCGGCTTTGGATTTTAAGAGGAAATTATGCTGACACTTTGTTTCTTTTCAAATGTGATATCTTGAAGATGGTAGAAACTGAGGATTGGTTTAATTGATATTTATAGAGAAACCAGGAGGGTAATTGGGTATGGACTTGATTGAATGTATAATACTACTTGTGGATTCGGAACACGCGAATGATTGTCTGGATTTGAGTGATAAATTACAAAGGAATAAAGTGCAGAGGTCACATGAAATGGAGATGTTCTGTCTGTGCGTCAATGTGAGACACAATTAATCTGAAGAAGTAGGATGTGGGTGTCAGCCTGAACTGGTGTCAAAATCGCCGGCCTCTCTAACTCGTAACTTATTTTCGTGTTTCAAAACCTATCGAGTTCTGAGGAGTGATTTCCAATTTCTTTGAGGCGTTGAGAATTCAGTTGATCAAGAGAAAGAAGGTTGTTAAATGAAACAAGAGACTTGAAGGAGTTATCTTGAAGAGTGTTGAGACTCTGCGTGGTGATAGGGAAAGGTGAACTTTCGGTTGGTTGGTCTTACCAAGTGTGCAGCCAAGAACTCAATGGGGCAATGTAGACTCTGATTTCAGCTTTTACTTGTGAGGACTACCAAACCCCCTCCACTTCCACCAGTTCCACCACATCAAACGGAGAGATAGAAATGAGCTAAGCAACGGGAGACTCGCATTTCTCACAGCGTCTTCGGTTCACGAGATGAGAGTATCTCTGATTTCCTATGCAGTTTCCGGCAATTGACAGGCTGAGCTGAAGTATCCTGATTCTGAAATGTTTTAAAGATGGAGATGATGTAAAAGTCCGATAATGATTCGATTAAAAATACGGCATTGGAATTGCTTTGATATCTGAGAAGAGCTCTAAGGCAGGCTTCTGAGGATGAAGAAGGAATAATTGTGTAGGATTCAGTTGCTCATTGAACCATATGTGCGGTTGTTACGCGAGTTCGTACCTCAGGGAAAGTCACTTCGCCTTTTGCCTCTAAAAATGTCTAAAATTGGAGAATGTGAAATCAAAGATTCGAAAACCTGAGCAATGGAGTAAGTGATTCGAAAGAAAAAAGAAAGTGAATTTTCGGGATGCGATCCAGAATGTAGAACACAATTTGCATAGTCACATTTCTTTGAGATTTCAAGGTGGATTTGGTGACCCTAAGAGATTCGCCGGATAGAAAACATCCATATTAGAAATTTGCATGCATTTTCCTAGATCTTTTTTTAGCTGTTTCAGGAATATTCCAGGCATAAAATAGGCTTGTGTTGAGATTGTCAACAAATCTGAGAGAGGATTTGGTAGGTAGACAAGGGAATCGAATGTGACACAAAAGAATAAATCTAAATCAATGGAGATCATTTTCTTCGATTTTTATAAGGGACGTGAGTTCTTGAAATGACAAGAAGGCACTCGTAAGCCTCTTGGGTGATTAATCAAAGGAATGTGGGTGGTGTACTCTGGCTTAGAGATTTGTTTACGTGCCCCATTGAGTCATTCATGAAAAACACAGGGACAAGAGGATACCTGAGTTTCTTTCGATTTCTGCATAATACCTTTCGACTGCAGGTGTACGAAAATAGGAACCAAGTGTTAAATGTATTCCACACGATGCACACAGCCTATTTCTCCGTATTCGGAGATGTAAAATATCGATGAAGTTTGATTGTTTGGCAGCAAA
>JAQGBV010001875.1:0-13560 GCA_034698685.1 Isotomurus pseudopalustris
TTCAGTTGACATTACGATATTGATACTATGAGGCTATTATTAGCACGAACATAAAAAGCAACGCAATATGGTCGATTTCATAGACAAATTAATTGTTCTACATTTGGACCTCCATCAAACATTGCTATTAACTCCAATATGTCAGACATCATTCTCATCCTAAACTTTCGTTTCGTGCCAATAACTAATTAGTTGCTCAAGGAACTTTGGTACACATTTTTATTTCTGAGGTGTTATGAAATGAGTGTAGAATTGCATTCTGTGAACCGAATGATTAGGACTATATCTGGGATAAGTGTTGCGCAAAGTAATAATCCACCTATGAAACAAAATATTAGCGCGATTATAGGGCGTTAGCTCCTCCGCCTCACTTTTGTACCTTATGCCGCACACTTAATCTTCTTTTTCATCCGTCAGAGTTCTGATCTGACATAAGTCATTTATGATTCAATGGAATTCAAACAACACCATCCGCGTGTCGTCAAAGTCAACTCTTAAAGCAATTATTGGATTACCATCACCAAATGTGTTAGATGACGATATTTAATTTATAATAATTGCAATGGAATTAAACCATACATACTTCATTGCACCATTTGTAAAGGTTATTTATAAATTATAACCTAAATCATTCAATAAAAAATTCTAAGTTCTGTGTCACAAAAAAGAGTTTCTTAAATTCAACTGAAGTGTGTCTTATTGTATCTCCTTAGCAGACACACAAATAATTAATGGTAACCTCCAACTGCTGTAAAACTAATCGATTCATGTCCACCTTGAATCGACCACCAAGGTTCTTTAGATACGCTTTGAAAATAGTAAGACTTTCATAATAAAATATTGAGAGTTCATATACCTCTCCACTTTCGTGGGTAGTAGGATATTGTAGACTTTTTAGCAATTTGCTAACAAATCAGAAACATTTCATACTCCTACTTTCGATTGTAAGTGAGCTTATGGCATCTTCAGCTTCAGGAAAATTCCACGTGAGTCAAAGGAAGTTAATCACCCTAAATCAAAGTTTTAGTTTTACTCTTTGTTTGAGTGAGTGAGTAGCGGCTAGTAAACTTAATAAGTTGACTAAGTGAAGTGAAGACTTATTATATGTAGTCTAAATGACGCAATGCTTATTAATGTGTATAACTATTATGCATTATATATAATGCGATTCTTTATCATAAAATCTCACATATTCCTGCAACCGCTTACCTACCTATTGCAATAATAATAAATATAAATTCAGGTTAATCAATCATTGGCACTATTCCAACTTACTTCTGAAGACGCAAACCATTTTCCTCAAACTTCTGTTAATGAAATCAGTCAAGCAGTAGAACACATAAAAAGTTCTACAAACGCAGAAATCTAGTCTGACGATCCTAATTACAGATTACCAATGAACTTATTTAGCTAACCAGGTTTACAGCATCAAACCCACATGAGAAGATCCTCCGCCTGCATCATTACCAGTAGTTGATAGTCGTATAATTAAGATCATTCAATGGGTTTGTGGTTCTATCACTTCCTTTATAGGATTCTCTAATAAACCCATTACCAAGACAGACCTTCCTTGAGTGGGATTTGCTCACCGAAGATGTCTGTCGTTGTTAAAGAAGAGCAAAATAAATTACCTTGTTTTATTAAGATGTTCTGGGGTTTCCTTTTCGGGAGGAGTAGGGCGAATAATATTCGTTCAAGAAGATTAGAGCCCCCTCAAGTACAGAAATTAATTTTAAGGAACCTGTCCAAGTCAGCCCTAATGAAGTATCACACATTTTCTGTACGACAACATTGTTGCTTTGGGTTTACGACAAGCTGACGGAGAATCCCAGGATTATGAATCTGTCTTCCTGTCTGCAACGATAAAACATGATGTAATACGAATGATGAATTTAAATATTATCATTTCTCTATTTAACCCATCTTGTTCTGGGGCTTGCTGTAAAGGTTCAGTCATCCAAGGAACCTAACCACAATCGAGATTCATGAGTTTAACAATTTTATAACTAAATTAGTCCAAACGAATCTGTCTACTTCAGAGATCTGGCAGATATATATTCTATCCACGACAATTCAGATTAATTTTACATCCCAGGTATTCGATTGTCAGATTTAATGCTTTTCCTGTATCATTCATTACTCAGGGTACCTAAGTTTTCAGGGTTTAACAACAAAGCTTGTTTTACCAGACTGAACACAAGTGGAATTAAAATCGCTTTTACTTAAGCCAGTGACCACTTGGACGCACCAGATAATAAAGATTGGAAAGTTTCAATGAAATTCAAACCTGTCCGACCTCAGCCACAACAAAAACCTTCTTGAACAGCGTAAGAATGGTTAGTGGTATTTGAATAAAATCCAGTTTGTCGATGATTTAATGAGCACGAAGCTCTTACCTGAAAAACTTGACCCTTCCGCGGAGCAACAAATCCGGAACAGAAAAATGATCTCTCAGTGGTGGACGAATCGTGGTCGGAATAATAAAAATACATAACAGATCTGGACCTGGAGTAAGAAGCTTAATGCTTTAACAATACGTAAAAGCTAAAAGTTCTCCTGGATTAAACCAAAAATTTCAAGGTTAACTTTCTAGCCACCAGAGATACTTACCAAATAGAGATTTCATTTCATGATACATGTGATGTGAACACAACAATTACATTTATTCGAAATGTTTTTCAATTTTATGGGAATCCTGCAGGCTATTTTAGAGCACTGTAAGTACAAAAGAACAGACAAACATGCTTTCTTACGATAAATCACAATGAATGTGGAAATTACGATTTCTTAGGTCAGTCCCATGAGGATGGAATCACACAGAAACTAAAAATACAGAATAACCCTTGAGCTCATTTTA
The DNA here is from genome assembly GCA_034698685.1 of Isotomurus pseudopalustris. Lineage (NCBI taxonomy): Eukaryota > Metazoa > Arthropoda > Collembola > Entomobryomorpha > Isotomidae > Isotomurus > Isotomurus pseudopalustris. The sequence continues at coordinate 2,858 of JAQGBV010001875.1, forward strand.
TAAAAGGTAGAGAAACGCAGTCATGACTTTCGTACAATAACAACAGCGTGTTGATGAACGCCTTGAGGGCAAAGAGTTAAAATGAAATGGGTTGTATACACACCCCTTTGCGCTATAATCTTCTTCAGACTTAAGTATAATGGCTAGTCTGATAATGCCTCAACAATAAATTTAAGAATTGCGTCTTCTCCTTGAAGATTAGAGGAAGCTCATCCCTACCTCAGCAGCACACAAATTCCTTTTATCTTCCCCATCATCTCTTCTGTCTGCCAGAATGATGATGATACGTCGAGAGAGAAGTTGTACAGCTCAGCAGTACAACTCATCACAAAAATTACCATAAGACTGACACAGGATCATCATCTCCAATTGTTCATTGTTTCACTTTTTTTGATACGTATGAACTCATCTTCAAATTACACAAGGCGCTGTAAAAAGGGATTTACAGATTCACTTTTTTATTTGAGCATGAGATTTATCGAATTTAGCCATAAACAAACTGCATTCCACGTACCTCATCTTCTGTAACTGTGTTCTGTGTATGTGAATGCCTTGAGCCTGACATTTACATTATCTCAATCAGCAACGTGTGCTATTCGAAAGTTCTTTTTGATTTATCCCAACTTACCAAGTTCAAAATTCACAAATACTTCAGGGATTCACTTCGGTGATCTCATTGTACTGCATACTTATTCAAAAGTTCAGTTTCAATCCTCGTGAAATTGACATAATTGGAGTTATAGACTAGAAGTCAGTAAAGTTGGCGCTTGCTATATTATAATATGACGTATGAGAAATCTAAGGGAAAAAGGAATTCGAGAATTTATTGCACACATTGGTGTATTTCGAGCAATGCTTTTATGCATGAGTAGCGATGAAATCATAGTAATAATTCATGGCTGAGCAGTACTGAGCACACAGTATTCCATTTTTGCTAATTCACGTCCAGAATCAGTCAGTGTACTCTCGAAATGTAAGTTTTATTGCACCGCTTAATTCTCCTGACTGGTACTTTTACTTTATCATCATTTTCAAGGTTACAAACAACTGTGTTTGCGAAAATACGGAATGTAAGGAATCTGCTAAAAAGAGAAATTACGATGGCCAAGGTTAGGGCTAGAAGATTAAATTGTGAGCATCGCAGTCACGATACTTATTTCAAGTTCAATGTTATCCACAACCACAGCACAGTGTTAAAATACTTGTTGTTTCTATTAAGCTACTTATACGTATTTTCAAAGGTACCATTTTCACGTAAAATTAATGGGTTTTTTAATTCAAAAATGTTGATTTGGAAGAAAATTTGGAAAAGCCCCTTGACTTGTTTTTAAGTTTTTATTAATGCATGCATGGATAACTCAACATATTTTTGCTTGCATCTGTAGTTCCAATTATTCGATCCCTGACTGTTCTGCAATAATTGAATTTCTGGGACAAAGTAAATCCCAAGGCACTCCGAAAATCCATAAGAAAATGTATATTCATGATTTTCATTCATTACAAGTCTATCTATTCAACCATGTAATATTTCGAATCCTGCTATTTCTAATCCACTTTGGTCCGAAGCTGTACCATCAAATAAAAGATTCTTCTGAAATTTGCAAGTCACGTTAAAATAATTTTTTGTGCAAGGATTATCGTCAGTATCGCTGATGACGATCTATTCTGATGACCAAAATAGGTCGTAGGCTGGCTACGATAATTCTAAAATGTTTTTATAATGACATTTGAAAAATATTTTTCCCCTGCTGGCTGATATGCGTCATGCGTCGGTACAGATTACAGATAGATGTTTGCAATTGCAAGTTCAAAATAAATTACAGTGACTCTTCGTAACCCTCCCAATGGTCATTAATGTTCATTAATGTTGCATTCATAACTGTATCAAACTTAAGTATGACATTTACGCAAACATATTTCAACAATTTTATTATTTGCCCTTCTTCCTATTCACAAAACTTGCAAAAAGTCTACTATCTGATATTTAAACAGAATTAATAATCCTTACTCAACTTTATTTTGTTCTTCTTGAATAGCCCAGATTCCATCGAACAGGTTGAACAGACTGTGTGAGAGTGAGTCACACTTAAGTTAATTAACCACATGCTAACCTTTAAAGATTAGAGTGACCTGTATACTCCATTGCTAACCAGATGCAATTATGAATAAGAATTTCTTAGTATTCGTAACCGAGCACAACAGAAATAGTGGAATCACCTCTGGAATTAATGAGAGTTGAGGAATAGTCGGCAGATGATTCATACATATATGTCCAGATGCTAATCAAGTCTCAGTATTCTCAGCGATTTCCATACTACTTAGCAATGATTCATTAAACTTCCCAGCCTACTCCTGTTTTTCGTTTTTCTTCAAAGCTCCAATTGCTTTGAAACCGTTTCAAACAAGAGCCTTTCAACACGTCTGCTTTATAATGGCAGTAAAAGTTAAAGTTTTCTTGCAAATTCTCGACGATTAAGTTGACGTGAGGTAGTCTTAAGTGCAGAGCAAGTTAAGTTTGATTTACGTGCAGAACAGAGTTTTTATTGTATTGGTTGTAGGCTGTATTTATTCAGTCGGAATCTCTCTCTCATCTCGAATGTGAATTGTAGGAATGCACAAGAAACAAAAGGTTGATTACAGCTAGTCTGACTTTGTACCAATTTACTCAGCAATTTGCATGATTTTTGTTTTCAATTTTACTTAACTATGTATGCTAATGAAGCATTACACACGTGGGAACAAAACCAGCGCTTTTTTGCAAGCCAAGTTCCCTTTTAGTGCAGAAAACATTGGCAAAAGTAGGTGAAGTATTGAAGGCAGAGCTCAACGCTAACAGAGACGTATGCCTTAGAGGGCCTCTCTGCCTTTTAACTTTCAAGGCTACAATTATAATTGCTGTTGTAGGCAATTCTTTTATTCTCCCAGAATAATACGGCATTATAGTCTCATTCGAATCTTATTATTTTGTCAACCTGCCTACCTCACAATAGCCACAACATTCTTCACACTTTTATCTGTCTCACTGGCTCCATTTATTGGAGTTAAACTGATTTTCTGAAAGAAGCTAGAGGTGTTATCCAAAATTACATTAATGCTCATGCTTACAACTTCTATTAAGTAGAGTGGAGGCAATTTAAACGTATATACCCTCACTCCATTAAACTGACTGCACTTAAGTGTTCTACTAGTTCTTAACGTGTACTTAGTTAAAGCTACTTTAAATGAAATTACTTATTCAAAAAAAATGAATTTTCTACGGTTTAAAATAATAATAGTAGACAGAGCCTTAGGTCTCTTAGACTGAATGCGTATCTGCCTGTTATGTCAAAAGAGAATGGTGTTATGTTGGTGTGGCGTGGCTTTTACACTTCAAGAAATGAATGCTTACAACTTACTGCTGCTCGCACTGTTCAATGTTTGAACCTTGACACAATAGATAAATAGTGAGACTTTTTCCAACAAATCTCATGCGACTTATGCAGCATTGTCAAGCGAATGTCTGCACAACAGGTTCGCATTTCTCACTGACATTTTATTCCTTCCAAGTTTATAACCTCAAGCCCAGCCAACTCTAGAGAGTAGGTAGGTAGCCTTTTGCATTTCTTACTAATTACTTTTAACAGAAAAGTGAATGCGGAAAATGAGAATGATGTCATGTTGCGTATTCATTTATGTCATTATATTTATGTCATTATTAGGTATTGATGGATGTCTCATGTTATAAAGTGGAAGGTTTCTCAGGATTTCAATATTCAATAATTAATATTTTAGCAATAATCTCTTAATCGCTTTCAGAATACGAACTCCTTGGACATGCAGTAGTCAGTAGAGTTAATAGTTAGTACACTTAACACCTAAAGCATTTTCTCCAATTAACGGGGTCATGAGCAATTAGTCTTAGGGACTTTTTGCACTCCACAAGAACACTCGATTGCCGATGGTTTCCCCTCTCGAATGACAACTTGTAATATTTCTAAGTATTTATTAAAAGGAAAAAAATCCTCTCACTCTTTATCGCGAAAAGGATAGTTTAGCTTTAATTGCAATGAGCCAGAGGCAGAATTACAAGTCGTGTCTTGCGGTTGTTCTGTAGGTTGTAGGTGGTTTGTAAATTCGCAAACAATGAGTGGTACACAAGAAATATAATGAACCTTGATGGATAGTCGAATTCCGAAACAATCTGATGCTAATATTTTAGTGGCAGATTCTTTTGATCAATTCGTTAGATGCGCCACTTTTTCTAAACTCGCAGACAAGTGCGAAATATTTGGTTGTATTTATTCGTGTCACTTTTGCTTGTGCTGTCCTCATTCAGTCATGGATTGCAAATGCCTCCAGGAAGCATTGATATTCACGTCAATTTCAGCAAACACACACACACACACACACAAACACAACCTGCAGGTTGAAGCGTGCAAACTGGTGTAAGCTGTAATGGGATAATAAGGGAAGCTTTAATGATACACAACTATGCCAAAAATCGCAAACTTTTATTGAGCTCTCGATCGCAATGTGTCCTGCTTTACAAGCGTTCAATGAATACTAATTGTCAGTTACTTTGAACAACAGCAAAGAACTTAAGTCATACGATGTATCACACACAAGCGACAGGAGATTCGTGAGACTCATATACTTGAGAATTGTGCAATGACACAAAATGCTCTTAAATTTTTGATTTGCAATGAAAATCTATGCGACTGTGACAGCTCAGCAGGATACACTTCTCTCTTGCTGAACATAAAGATTTAAAATTTTTACCTGTAGGTGCAACTTGATCATTGCGTAAGTTTTATTGAGTAGTTTTCCTTAAGAACTCCCATGAAGAATTCTGGTTTCCAAAATTATTGCTTATTCTTCTAAAACTGAAATATTTTCCTAACTAGTCCTCTTCCTCGGTAATTGAGATTTTATACGTTTTTTTGTAATATCTGGTAACTTTTTTGTTCTTACCATCATTCTACCGCAGTTTGTGGATAAAATCTTTAACGGCTGGTAAATTTTTGCTTTCTTCAAAAAGCTAAAAATTCCCAATCGCCATCGGTTGCTTTATATTCCCAGAAAAATGAGCTATAACGAGCACAGTGTATGACGATGCATTGAAAAATGAAGTAGTAAGGACAAACTGGTAACGGAAGGTCCTCAAGATCCCGTTGACTACATTAAAATCGGGCTACAGGCCAAAGAGTCACAAGAATCGGAGGAACCCACCACTTACGCTACATTAGCCTCCTGGCAAGCCTCAGTAGCAGCGGAATAAATTAATTTAAAATCAGCTTGCTTTATTTCTTGTTCCTTTCTTGATAAGTTTAATGTTGTGATTTAGACCAGACTTGACATTTAAGAGCAAACCTCCTTCATTAAAGTCTTGTGTGTGTCCTTCCTTAAACCTCAAGCCCCAACAACGGGTCAGTTAGAATTGAATGAGTTTTAGAAATCACACAAATTTTAAAACTCGTTTAACCTTGATTACCACAACGGGAAACTAAAGCAGCCATAACTGGGCAGTAGTAAGAAACTAAATTATTATGATTCACAGATTTCCATTATGACAACAGCAGTATCTACACAATCTACACGCATCATCTGAAAAAGTCACTTAGCCTGGGAGTAGTAGTGTTTGATGGGACGATGATTTTGCTCATTCAAGACGTGATTTGGGCTCCGTGATCTAGAATATAATCAAATTAACCTCATCTAGATCATCTCAGTCAATTCCAACTCTGATCAACGAGAGCTCTGCATGTTTCATGGTTTGAACTGGTTGAGAAGAATATTACCAACCTCTCATCGCCTTCATTATCATCCTCATCATCATCCATTCATTTCCCTTGGCACTAATAATCTCTTCGTCAAGTTGCACTAGCAAAATTGTCAGCTTAAAATCTTTCCTCCTCATAAACTGATTTCACCTCTTAAGAGTTTTAATTTCTACTTGCCTCTGAAGCTTCCTCGCCTCACGATGGTGTTCGTTCAGCTTTAAGCTAGTCTCATAAAATAATTCTAAGGGACTCGCTTCTTATGACTAGACCCATCTCATTTTTTAACAGTCTGCCTTTCTTCTCAACAAACTTCTTGACCAACGCTGACCGACTGCCGGTCGACTTGCTTTAATCTCAACACAAAATACACAATGTCTAATGCATGCAACCTTAAATAAGTCCAAGTCCAAGTACTCGATCTCCTGTTATCTTTGATGGAGCTACGTTTTAAACTAACGGATTCAGCAATTACATATGTTAGGACGCGTCTGAGAGCTACACAAATTTTTAAAACAAACGAATGGTCATTCACGTCTTCAACTCAAAAGAAGCATGAGATAAATCTTAAAATTAAAGGCCTCACTCAAACACTGTTTACAAAGATGATTGTCGAATGAATGAAATTGATTCACAGAAGTAAATAAATAATAATATGCACAAAAGTATCATGTAACTTGGACAGGTAGGTAATAAGGTAATCCACTTGTCACGCAAATCTCTCACCCATCAGACGTGTAGGTGAAGGACTACTTAATACTTGAATATTTCAGTTTAACTCATTCACATTTTATTCACTTCTATTACAAAAGCGATCCAGTTAAGAAATAATAAATCTGGTTTATATCATTTGAATATCAATAGATTGGTGAAAGCTTTTGCGATCCGTGATGTGTCAAGATTTAATCGCACTCGGTTGTTAAAACTCTTTTATTCTCCATGTGAGTAAACTAGTCACGGGATGAGTTATGTGTAAAACTAAACTGTGATTCGAATTGAGATACGAATTATTATAATTTTACATGATAAATGTTCGCTCTCATCTCAATAATTTTTATACGAAGACGTTTGTTATGTCATGAACAACATAATAATTATTTTCTGTCCTGACTTTCCCATCCACTAAATAACTAAATGCTAATACAACTAGACTGAATGAAGATAAATACGAATACAAGATCAAAGCTTAACGGTTTGTGGTCTGTGCTTCACAATTATTTTTAAAATTTCGGTGTCATGTGGGCAGACTTTGCTCAGAATTAACCACACACATAAATAACATGCAACAAGTATGAATAATCATTACAACTTCATGTTCGTCTTTCGGATGTCATGTATGAAGTTAAGTGATACCTACCATTGTTTTATTATTGACAGTGGAAAAGTACTATACATTTCCTTAAGGTTAATGTATTTCATAAATGCACAATGGGATGAGAGTTGGCTTCCCTCACCGAAAGAAATCTAGATTTAAGCGCATCAACTGAATAGCATCTTGATTCTTGAAGGAAGAGATGGAGGAAGGATGGAATCCAATCAAGAATTTCACAAGAGGAGTACAAATTGAGATTCATTATGTTCCCTCATCTGACATGAAGATCCATTTGGTAGACAATGGATCATAGTCTGCGGTGGTGCTGGTACAGACACGCTTTAATTTCTGAATGGCTGGCCACTCAGTTAATAATTCAGCTGGGCGAATGATACACACAGACGAATGAGAGTTGTATACCTCGCGAGGGGATTACAGGACATCTTGTCTTGTATTAAATATATGCATGCTTGCAAATTGCACCTTAAGTAATGCCTTAGAGAATGATTTATTTTGCTGTTACGTTGACCTCTACAAGAATAAGACGTATGAATCGCAACTTGCAAGTCATATTATTATACATGCCTGCCACGCTACAGCAAACTATTAAACCCGAAACCTTGATGCGTGATAAATGCATGAATGTGAGGATAACCGCGACACTTGCTGTTCCAACATTAAGTGTAACATTAACAATGGTTTGATGTGTTTCTTCTTGTAGGGAAATGACCCGTGCAGGGCTACATGTCGTGGAAGTCTTCAGTCCAAACGGTCACAACTCAATCGGGAAATCCATCGGGAGATGCGACTTCGTGCAGGAGCTGAGAACCTACTCAAGTAAGTTATTTACAAATTATCACACGATTTAACAGCTTTATTTTCCAAATTGAAGTTGACTATATGGAGAAATTCTAAAAAGCATATAAGCTTCACTAGAATAATTTCAACCAACATTTTAATCATTTGCACTTGTGAATATGGTCGACGTTTGCACACAAACATCGTCATTATTGGTCCGCTGACTCATCACTGTAAAATTGCACCTGCGAAAACAACGCGATAAATAGTCATTTATAACTATTTAATTCTAAATAGCTGAATTGCATACGTCAATTTAGAAGCAACTGCCAATAAATAATGCAAACATAAGGAGAGACCAGATTCGGCAAGGGTTTGTGATGCAAATGGGACCATTAGCAGAACAAAACAGAAGCAGAGTGAGACTCGTTCATCCTGTGGAGATATTTCAATGATGATCATTTTGGCAATAAAATTAACTTCATTAATATGAGGGATATGAGAGTTAAAGCCAAATTTCCGATTTCACTTGGCTCCTGCAGTCGTTGACAAGTTGGTGTCATTCCACAGAGCTGTATGCACCTACCGCACGCAATGATGATACTCTTCTAGTCAAGAAGATAATCATTATTTCATTATTATGCAAACTGCACTAAAGACTTGACTCCTGTTTGTTACCATAATCCACTTTCCAACTTTTCCACTCGTCGAGAGAGTCACTTATTCACATCTCTCAGTCTTCATCAATTAGGTGATTACTTTACTTCTCACACCAAAGCTATTCACACTTCGTCGCAGATGTGTATTCTCAGGGATACACATTTTTATCTCCAATCTCTGCTGTCTCCTTCTACAATAACAATATCATCTAAATTCATTTAGCTTCCTCCTCTGTTCACTCACAAAAACGAGAGGGATATTTTATACTGTTGACTATGTCTGCAGGTTACAAAATAAGTAGCAAACTAATAGGAAGCTTTTGTATACTCAATTTTTCCTTTTTGAAGGAAACTCGCTGACAGGGAGAGATTTAATTACCAAAAGCTTTTAGATCCCATCAACAGCAGAGTTAGAAGTTTTTGCTCAGATTCCATCACTTTTTGTGTGGCGAGGATCGAGAGTTTCTCGACTGGGAGGCTTAAATCTTCCTTCCTTGCATTTCGCCTATAATATTATTAGCTAATTATTATCGGAATACGCGAAGACCTTGAAGTGTTTTCCGCCACTAATGAAACCAAATCAACTCATCCGTTAAGTCATTAAGGAAAGGCCTTCATCGACTTATTTTCTCTCACATGCTGACAGGTAGGGTGTCTCGATGTCACTATAATTAATGACAGAATTACGCCCTGGATTCAATCTAACTGCATTATATTGATTCCCACACGTACACCACCACCAGTTCCGATCATTATAGTGTCAACCTATTTAGCCTATTTAGCAAGATTAAAGAAGATAAAGCAAAAAACAAATACACATCACATTACTAGCGTGTACTTAACTTTTATTTGCAGTTAACAATGAGGAACTTTTGTGACTCCTGATGAACTTGGGATAAGATTAACCTCTTCACTTTATAAGACGCTAATTCTAATAGTGCAGAGAATCTATATAATTGATTCTCCCATTTACTGATCCCCCGATAAGGCTGAGTTCATCTCAATAGAATCTTCTGAACCTTGCCAGCCCAGTTTTAACCCTCATCATCTCCACACATTAAATTCTAACTTATCATTCCATTTCATTGCGAATTTTCCCATCAAGGCCTCCTTTTCATGTTTGTCCAAGCAACTGTATCAGGAGCAAGTCATCGTTGAATCGTCGAAACCTCCACGCAATGACTTTTTCTATCTCTGAACTTAACGCTAAATAACGCAGAAGAGGACCTGTGAGAGATATTACGATTAGGAATACAGATTACACAATCCATTATTCTAATGCGCAGATTTCGGTGTACCAGTAAATGCTCAGGGAAATAAAATACACACAGCAGACAATGTACAGAGAGAATCAAGACAATGCAATCTAGTAAGCATTATTGAGACGAGCCTTCTGTTTCAACGACCTTTTGTCACTAATTGCTCTCATTGTTTCTCTAAGGTGTATCCCTATTTAAAGCTGTATTCAATGATGATGACATAAACTCACTGGGAGTTGGTGCAGTTCAGTATAAAGTTATGCAACCCATAAGACATTCTGAAACGACCGACAAAATTTTAAAAGTTAATTTTTACACTCCCGCACACTCATTCAGAATACATTAAGGGTAGAAACAATTTAATGCTTGCTGATGACACAAATTATCTAACACAAACACAACACCATAAACTTGTACGTGCGCTCCTCTTCGGCCTTTCAACTTTTATTGAGGTTCTCGGGTGTGGAAGCAGAAATAAGTATGGAAGGTGTTTAAGCACAATGCGTAAGAAGGGCGTTTACTAGAATACACACAAGTCATAAACGAATTGCACAATATAATTGATTCACATCACCGACTTCTTTAAGACATACGCTATTATTTATTCCCCTGTTTCCTTTGACGCGATCAGATTGGTGTGTGTGATGTGATGATAGGTTACTACAAGCATTCATTGTTAGTTATTCCTATTTCCTCTCTTTTGCACATAAAACATTTCAATCAAAAGTATAATTGACAGAGTGGGAATTATCATTACTTTGAAATCTTATTAAAGTCCGTACTCACGCAATTTAGTTATCATTCATTTCATCACACACACCCTTTGTAAAGTTAAGTAGCAGCTATAGAGTCACATTCGAAGGAGAGAATATAGTAATTCAAAGCAATTCATTTTATTATCAGTTGGTTATGTAAATTA
>JAQGBV010001876.1:0-13558 GCA_034698685.1 Isotomurus pseudopalustris
TCATAAATGAGATTCTAACTGACTGTCAATTTGTGCCCAATAGACCAAAAGGTTTGTATTATGTATAGCTAATTAAGTATTAAGAACTTCTCTGAACATTAATTGCTCTTGTAATTACTACGACTTTCGTTACACGTCAATTTTTACGAAATCAAGTGCTCAACTGTAGCAAAGTATCAATTTAAAGTTGCAACCATTGTAAATATAAATTATTATTGCATTTAGCAGATTTGACTGACTGCACATTTCCACACATCTGCAGCCGTCAAGTGATAACGAACAATCACGAGTATGTATATAAGATCATAAGCTAAAATCTACACGAGGTATCAGGATGCATATGAATCTGCACTGCAATGTCTTTTTGTGTGGTTTTTCTACTACTCGTATCTCTTAAGATTCTATTATAGCACCTAGCATCACGCCTTCAGATTTATGTATTGTGAGCAATACCTTAGGAGGTCAATAAAAGAAAAACTGTTGTTTTTGCTCCAAATATTACTGATTTTGCAGCATTTCACTCATAAACTTCTTATTGCAAGGATACACACATAAGTGAAACACTTTTTCACAACTTAAACTGCTTAGCGATATATCTCAAATCTCACGTAAAATCTCTACTTTACAACATCTTTCAACAGCAAGGTTACCATTGAATAGAACTATTTGAAGTACAAGAATGATGTCTTCATCAATTTTGCATATGCAATAATCATCAACTTCACTAATTCAATTGTCTTGTTTAACATTGATTTGTAATTTACCAAACACTTGTTTACAACTTAACGAAGAAGAACATCTAATTCGATAACCTTGTTCAGCTTGCCTTAAAGAACTTACTGAAGTTAGTTAGTGTTATTTATGGGCACACTCAGTGGGTAGAAAATTAAAAGTAAATTTAACAAACACATAATATGACCCAATTTTATATGCTTCATTGTTTAAAAATATCCTTGTTTCATGTAAAAACTAATTAAACATCCAATGATTGACTCATTCAAGCTCATGGGTTCGAATGAAATAGTTCAAACGCGACTGGAATGTTAAAAAGTTTGTTCCACATATTATCATTTAAAATTAAGAATCTTATGTTCGTTGGTATTCAAGTGTGTTTGAGACTGAGCAAACATCTTCATCCATCTGCTGTACTGTACATTTCTTAGTTCTTTTCAAAGCGTGACCTAGATGAACAACTGACACTACTGACTCTTTTTACCCTTACAGTGCACAAAGCATCTTTGAATTAACAATAAGTGTAATTGAATTGGTGTAATTGAATGAATTGCGAATGTACCTGTAGTAAGGTGGATTATCCACTAGCATCCGTATGCACTCCACACATCCCCGGAATACAGCTTGTTGCATGGGATTCGAAGCGGAAGGCATTTTGGAGATTTTACAGTAAATTCATGGGCACAAGAATTCTACGAACGCGAGAGATCAGTCAACACTACCTCTTCTCGTAACATCCGTTCGAAAATGCACTTTTCAGCTTATAATTAGAAGCTGTCTCACTTGAGGTGTGATGGGCAGTTAGTAAGACATAAATTACAAACTTTGTGACGGGAGTTGACAGGACGCATGTCTCAAACTAATGAAGACATGAAGCAAGATCACGAATACTTGTTAACACAATTATTATGTTGGGTTAGTAAGGGCAATTAAGAAATTTATCACACTACAGGTGTCTTATCAAATCTTACTTCCAGTCCAAAAAATCTAGATTCGCATTCACAATCAAGAACTGTTTTTTACGAATCAGAGAATTGTTCACCTTGCACTGTGAAGAACTAAACCAGTGGTATTCTGATAGTTATCTTATTTAGATTTTCAAGTCTGCGATCCAATGTCAACTCATTCCTTCGCAATTTTTTCACAGTTCTTTGATTGTTTTAAGCCACATGTCCCCATAAAATGACGAAGCTTTGTTCAGTAATCTGAGGTTACAAAATATTTCCCATACAATCTTTCTGAGTGTAGATTGAACAGTTTGCAGACACTTTTTTGATGAAACTAGTATTATTTTGAGAGAATGCACAATTCAACGGGACGTCACACTCGGGTAATCTCCGTGTCTTGACATCCCATGCTGGTTACTTCAATGTCTCTTTTCCACAAGTTCGTGATTTTGATTATGATAATCATAATTCTTGCAATGGGCAATTTTCAACGGAATAGTGTTTAGGTCCGTCTCAACAACCGACGGACATGAACAACGCGGCTGCTGTTGCTCTCGAAAGTCACAATCAGAGGTTTTAGTTGTAATAATAATGGTACTGTTCACTGTAAAACTTTTCACTTATCTACAGTGCGTATCTTTTCTAACAAGTACTCGATGTTGGTAATGTTCTGAGAGTTCTTCCGAAGCTGTTCAAAGTAGTTTCTTCATCCTCAGCAAAAAGAGAAGTTACATGGACGAGAGAAGATGAGTGAGCATCATCTCAATTTGCTATCCACCCACCATGTCAAAACAATGAGTAGAATACGAACAAAATGATCAGCTCTCAAGGTAGTAGAACCAGAATTACTGCCTGGCCTATTGACAAACACAAAAAACCGTTAGCGTTTTGTAAGAAAGTTCTTGTTCGTCTCGTACCACCAAGTTCCGAATCAAATTATAACCAATTATCATTTAAACCCAAGCTATGATTAGATAGAGCTTATTATTAGCTTATTATTTTAACTTGTAATGTAATACATAATAAAAAATAATGTGAAATCGATTATTATTGCATTTATTGCCTGAGATTTCGAGCTTAATTTTAATTATTAATTATTTCTATACTTAAGATCTGCAGAGATTGAAAAGTAAAGTACCGAACAAGGTGGTCTTAGGCTGAGGAATAGTAATAATTTAAAATGTGCGAAATATTATTGACTTCCTGTTAGGTATCTACAGATTAGGTTAATTTGCGCTGATTGGCTTGTGAAACAGTAAGCAATTATTACGTACAAATTGTACAAATGAAGTGTAAATGTAACAGAGATATTGACAAAAAGTTTGTTTTCGGATTAATTCCGTAGTGTCAGATAGTTTGTAATGATTACCTTCATTAGAGGCGATGAAATCCAGTCCACCACACACAGGTTTCCTGTTCACAACTGAGACTACGGTGAGAAATTGGATCTTGGGACAACACCACTCGACTTCTCATGCAGCTTGTGAGAATTCACCTGACACTCTACTTGCATCTCTTCCAAGCAATTTTCTTGGTTGACAACACTACTTTTCCACTAGTGAGGATTCCTAAAGTCTCACGAAGCCAAAGGGATCTGCAGCAACGTGTGTATTTCAAAGATGAGGATGAGACAGTCTCCTCGAATGGATGAGGAGACGATGAGATCCCCCTCTCCAAGTCACAGTGAAAGACTTAACATGCAAATCTACGGCGTTTGTGTCAAGTGTGTAGAGAATCTTCTTCAGTACAATGCTAATTCTCAACAACGAACGATGTGAAGACGGTAGAACTACAGAATTCTAAAATCACAATTGAAAGATTGTACAACTAGGACCTAGATTGTGAAGTTATTTACTTCTTGGCTTAGTTTGATAAGAAATGAGGATTAGTTGCTGATTGTCGAACGTGTGCGAATGTCTTCGGTTGGCTGATCCTCAGGCTTAAGCTAACAAAGTCAGTTGCTAAATTATATTTGAGGTTTACTCAAGTTGCCGATTGTATTTCACACGATATATAGTCTACCTAAATTAATCATATTGTATGAGCAAAGATTTCCTTCCCTTCTTGATAGATCATAAGAATATTCTACCTACACTCACTATATACTCAACTAAAGATTCAAGCAATACATTAAAATATTTTGTAGAGCACGGACTGCGAACAATATCAATGGAGTATATTTTAGCGTCTACACTCTCAGAGACTAAACTATACAGTGCAGTGCACTGATACACTTCAAGTTGCACCTCAGCCCTCACAATCTTACTTGCTCTGCATTTCTGCTCAGGTATTAATGCGCGATTTAAGCTGAGAATTATCAAAGTGGATTTTTTGCATTGTGCATAAGGATTTGCTGGGTTAAAAGATTAGTAGAACAACTGAACGAGGAGCTTGGCTGGCATAGGATATTTCTTGACTGTCGATGGGATGCGGATGAATTAGGCTTACAGTTTCATTTGCACAGAATTAACTTCCACTTTACCTTAAAACTCTTTTGTGTTCTACCTTTTCACACTCAATTTAAGTTCTTAGATTCCATCGGTTAATTTTTATTAATTTCAGCATATAAATCTTTTCCTGAATATGTATCCTATCATTGTACCATACGAGCAGTTATGTTTGAGTACTTGCTAATAACTTCGCAAAAAATTTGCTAAAAATTAAATTAGATTAACATCAATCAATAAGCTAGTAAATCATGATAACTTTATTATGGAAAACTTCTGATCTGACCACGACCTGTCTTCTGACAACCTGCTGTGTATCTTGTTGCAGAAGTAATTCATATGAACCAATACTTGCTCTAGGTTGTGTAAGTATTATTTCGGGTACAAAATGCTCCATATGAGCTAAGCAGAGCTATGACTAATCAGTACTAATCACTAATATCTGCAGGTCGATACTTACAATCAATATTTTGTGTCCAAGCTTTTCTGCAGTTAATACCTACAGTTTCTTGACATCCTTTAGTTCAGGAAATTACAAACATTAAAGTGTTTTATTCAATTTTTATGTCTCAGTCCATCACAATCCGTCACCGCACGGCCCTTTTTGCTTAACCTCTGGGAGTTAAACCTAAATATTATGACCTGTATCACGTACTGCATTTGCATAAATTGCAAAAGATGCCGAACGATTTCGTATGAATATTGCTTATGTCATACCTATACGATAAAGTGTTGAAGGTTGATACTTAGTTTCTTC
Source organism: Isotomurus pseudopalustris (assembly GCA_034698685.1). NCBI lineage: Eukaryota > Metazoa > Arthropoda > Collembola > Entomobryomorpha > Isotomidae > Isotomurus > Isotomurus pseudopalustris. Next base: position 4,884 of record JAQGBV010001876.1, read on the forward strand.
CGATCTTTGTTTCTTCAGGCAGGAAGTGTAATGTCTTACATGAACAGAATGCCTTTCAGCTATTGTTCAAACTTCAAAGTAACAGCATTCAATACGTGGGAATTTTTTCTGTCAACAGAATTGGTTTGACAACCCACATTATTGTGACACACTGAATTTTTGGGATCCTAGCTCATTCATTTCGTTGCGTAACAAAGATAAATGAGTGCATCTCGTGGTATCCTTTCAACCAGGACAAAATTGAGAAGTCAAAGGCTTCCCGTTCATTTTGTTGTATTATTTACTTGTAGGTATTAGACCTAAATACGACAACCCTTTATGAACGCACGATTAGCAAATACTCACCAGTGTCTGAAGCTTTAATTCAAATTAATTTTTGATGTTGCTTTAATAGTTCTGCATTTATCTAGTGTCGACGTATAATTATCTGTCAAACCCATAATTACTTGGTTAGAAATGTTAGAATCGTTGGCTAATTGAGTCTTGGTTATAAGGCTGATCTTCAATTAATCCTGATCTTAACACATGCAATCAGTAGACTTATTCTTGCGTGCGGTACAAGAAATTCAATGCAGTTTCTCAAAGACGAAATGATTGAGTGAGCAATAAATACATATTTAGCAACAGCACCAACAAGAAATATAGTAACACGATTTACGCATTTATTTTTATACAAAACGTAGTAAACAAGGTATAACTACTTAAAATAATTAACAAACTAGTTTATCATCGTATGCAGCATTTGCTTACAGCTACACAAACGGATTAAAATACTCAATCTGTCTGTAGAATTGTTTGTACTCCAATAAATGTCCCAACTGACAATTCTTGCATTTTTGTACAACTTTTTGCGACTTCAGATAGATAGTGCTATATTAGTGGCATACAGGTGTAACATCGTAACTATTTTGTATAATTAAGACGGGTAGTAGTACAATTCAGTTAACGAGCGATGTGACAATTCGGGTTATGTGCTTAAAAGCAAACTCCGTCCAAAATTCAACGTAACTATATTCTTAAAATTCTATAAAACTTTCGTGTACCTTTAAGAAGATTACACTTTACGCTTCATTTTCCAACTGTCTGGAAAATAAATTCAAGAACGTAATGTATACTATACACATACACGTTAGTGAAAATACACACAAAACGCATAAAATATAGCTAACTACATTATGTACCCGTAGCACACTACAAAAATTCCAAACTTATTTCTATCCCCTTTCAACAAATGCATACTTAATTTACGAGTGCACAACTAAGATAATGAGGCAGTTACATTTATCTTCTGACAAAATTCACACCGCTCTACCTGATTTTATATAATCTAATATAAATAGTAATTAAAATATTACTAAATAACAGACGCAGTTGCCTATTTGTTTCTGATTCAAAGACTTAGTGAAAACCCAGATACCACTGGACATTTCTAATCTACAATTGTAAATGTACTAGGCGTGCTTACGGGTTAGGGGCCTATAGTTAATTATGTTACATCACGAACGCCACTGACAAACTGACAACTGAGGTATCAATTAGTTATCGCACATGTTCGGTTTAAAAATTAAGTGTCCAAGACTTTAAATAAGAGACAATGCAGTCAGATAACAGCTCAAATATGTTAACACTTTGTGTAAATAGTATATGAAATGAGATCGGCCAGAAAAATGAACATCTTATTGTGGCTGTGGAAAACGACACTGGTTGTTAGTATTACATGTGACCATTGATTGCGTACAAAAATATAAGAATCGATTCTTGTCAAACATTTAAATCCGAATGAAATCTAGAAATAAGTCTTAACACGTTTACTCATCAGATTAGTAGTATCTGTCACAGAAATAGATACGGCCTGTGGAAATCAGGGAAGTCTTTTATCTGCTCCCTGCCAGTAAGACCAACTTCATCTACTTGTGTCTCGCGACAAAGAGTGATGTGATGAATGTGAATGTGATAAGGGGCCATGAGAAGTAGGAACAGGGTTAGGATGACCTGAGTATCCATAAGGTGCTACGTTTTGGTTTCTTTGGTTGTGATGACCCGAATGGTGGGAGCTTGGGCCTGCATGGCCTCCGATTTCAGTTCTTGACACTGAAAAAAATACAAGTTGAACTTGCTGACACTCCTCATAACGAGTGTATCAATTATTGTTCTTGATAAATACCTTGCATCTCTGAAGTCATAGAAAAGCTTCGTTCTTCACGGTGACCGTGTCTACCCTGCTGCATAATAAGTTCATGATGCTGCTGGGGAGACGGAGAGGAAGACGATATCTGTAGTCCCTTTGCCGAGTTAGGGTTGATATGGCCCTGGGCTTGCAAAGTGGGAGGAGGGGTTCCATTATGACCATTGTGTGCTGATCCGTTGCTTGACGAAAACCCTGGTCCCAAGGAACCCATAGCGTTGGAATTACCCAAAGGGACACTCAACCTGGCATTGACCGCTATCAGTTGATCTCTACGTTGAACAAGGGACTGCACGTGTTCCTCCAGTGCTCTGTTATCCTGCTTCAGCTGATTAAGACAGGACAATAGCTGAGCGATGTCCAAATGCTGCGCTTGTTCCATCAAAAACTGAGAACCTTGTTCCCACTGACGTTCAAGTAACTGCTCAAGAGTTTGTGGAGGAGCAGCAGCAGAGGATGAGCTGGTACTAGCTACAGTAGTTGGAGTTGCCGTTGCTCCATTAACAGAATCTGAAAATTAGCATTAAAATACGTACACTTAAAGCTTTTGCTGCTTAAATAGGCATGTACATAATAAGCCCAATTACCTGGCCTAAAAACTAATCACAGAATCACAACTTAACTTACTAGATGATGGTGTAATTTTCCCTGGCAAGGGAATCCCAATAACAGGAGCCTGTGGAGATACTGCGTCAGGAAGTCCTCCAGCTCCAGCGGCGACAACAGCCTCCATTTCCTGACTTAAGGTGTCGACCATCCGTTGGGCCATCGAAGATGCAGGATTCAGTGCATTTCCAAACATATGAGGAGGTAACGCGCTAAGTGTACTGTCAGCTGACGTTTCCATTTGAGCTTTCAACTGAGACAGTGTGGGGGCAGGAGCGTCATCGGCTGCTGGTCTACCTCCAACTCGGCTTGCAGCAGCGGGTCTACGTCCTGGACCGCTACGACCACCTCTACTGCTCCCTGATATCAGAGTAAATAATGTACCTTCCACTTTTCACATACGGCCAACTGCCTACTTGAGCTTTAACTGAAATAAAGGCATACCTTCTATTGGGTCGTCGTGAGTAATTTCATCAGGTGTAAACCCGTTACTGCTCGTGTCTCGCTTGGAGTATGCGGCAGTTGCAGTGCCCCGTCGTCCACCCCTACCCTTGGTAGGTGTCTTTCTTCCGCGGTCCTCATCACGACTAGAGCCACTACAATTACCCGAGAAAACAGTGAGATGTTTGTTAATCAGCAATTAGAGAATTCGTCGCTTACCGTGAACGTTTGGCGGGGGGTCCGTTCTTCTCCAGGGAAGAAACTTCTTGTACACTAAGATCTGGCGGCTTGGACGACTTGCTACCTGACTCAGTCATATCTGGTGAACTAGTCTGGCTTGTTAGCTTTGGTGGACCGAATGAATTGTGGAATGACAGTGATGCGCTACTTATTGGTGACTTCGACTTCTGTCCAGAATCTTTCATGTGATCATCATCTTTGGATTTGTCATCATTTCTGGACATACTAATCCTCGTTCCACGCATAGGAATAGGAGTGAGAGTAACATGAGGTTTGATATCAGGTGGTGCTGGTTTATCTCCCAAACTATGTCTTCCTGTAGTTAATGATGAGCCAGATCCTGCACTGGACAATGGAGGTTCTATATTGCTAGTTAAGGCTGAGCTTATGTGGTCGAACTTGCTATTCGATGAAGTCATAGGACGATCCAGTGCTGCTGTTACAACTTCGTTCAACTTAACATTACTGAAGTCTTTCTTTAATTGCGAAACGTTTTTCAATGGATTATCAACTCGTTCAAGTTTTATCGTCAAACTGTCATCGTTCTTTCCACTTGACTCTACTTCTTTGCTTCCCATCTTTCCTTTGGCAGTAGAATCAGCCTTGTCTTCTGAATTAATACTTTTAACGGTGGATGAGAAAGTTGCAGGAGTAAGTATCGGCTGTGCGATTTTGGCGGTGATGCTGCTACTTGATTTACTTGATGGAGCTTCCAATAATTTAGAACCACCAGAGTGACTACTTCCTCCGCTTCCCTTCTTAGAACTCTTAGAATTTTTAGAGTTGGTTGAAGTCTCAATGTCAGGACTAATATTTGGGAGGCCAGATATTTTCCTCCCTGAACCGCCTTCTCCACCACTGGCACTAGCACCAGGAGTTGACAAACTTCTTTGGATACTCCCAACAATATTTCCCGTGTTAGCTGAGCCTTTAGGCTCCTCTGAAGATGCTTTGGCTCCTGACTTGTCAGGAGAGCTCACAGGTGACTCTCCATTTGAAACACTACTCGGCACTGGCTTGAATGGAGGAATTATCTTCATGTTCCTTGTAGTTTTCTGTTTATCAACAAACGTTACCTTTCACAGATGTGCAAGAAAATTAGTAATTTTTGCATTATAATTAAAGTCGTCTCAATAAGAAATTCAGTAACTGTTTAATTGCTTTCTAACTACAATTTGTTATATTGTACTAATGAGGAAAAACTGAACTTTAATTGAAAGAACTTTAACTTTGACAAGCAAAACAAGAATAATTAAATTGTTGACAGCTTACTTTGCTCACCAGTTTCCCGTAGTGGTACTGACAGTAACCACAATATTTCACTGAAAACAAATGGAGTCACAATCACTGTTTACTGGCACAACACTCTTGCCTTTCAATTGAATCATATCCTTACCATTATCCATATTTCCAGCTTCCTCACACAGTAATCCTGACATTTGAGCGCAAGTAACGTGAAAGTTTTGTTTACACCCAGGCTTATTACACTGCATACATGCTCCAAATGTTGTTTTGGATCCACGATTATTATCTTCACAAATATAGCACGTCTTATGAAATCTCTCGTTAGGAATCAAAGTAACCAAGATCGGCTCCATCGTGGTGACATTCCCAAATCTGACTTCGGGAATGTACAACGCACAAACAACATGCGCCCATCCATTCTGATCTGTCCTTTTCAAAGCCCCATCTCGACTGGGGCACAGATCACACCTCTAAAAAAACAAAACAAATAATTAATCTCCTTATCTTTTCATCCCTTTAGTCAATCAAAAACATATGAACACACCACCCGGGCGGATCTCTCGTGTGATTCACACTTCCGGCAGTACCATGGACCCACTGGTACATCGACGATTCCGTAGCACGCTGGAATCAAAGTAAAACTATGAAACCAACCTAATATTCGCTAATCTACCGAACTAACTATCAATACCTTGATGCACGGCAACATTACACCCTTGGCCATCGCAATAAACCAGCGGGTTCTCGTCCCATCCCCTCTCATCCGAACAAACACAGCAGCCCCCAACCATTTCCTTCATTTCATCTTCCTCCGCCGACATGAGAAAACGGTCACTGCAAAGTGCCCTGCAAGGAGCCCCCAACAAACACCCCATCATTAATTAATCAGACAACCACATCTCGAATCAATTTTCTCCAATTTCTTTCCTCCACCCACCTGTGTACATTGTCAGAAAAGGTCCGTAACTCCCTCCTTAGTCTTCCAGCCCCCCACGCTACAACTTCTGTGTAGCCCTTCCCCCCACAAACCGCAGCTCAGCAGCAATAACCGATTCCCACAACCAATTAAGCCGGTCTTCCACCACCACCTTCTTAAGAATTCTTCGATGCTCAAGCTGAATTTGCTGAATTGCTCACGTAAACTTTTAAATTAGCGAATAACTCGACGCGAATTCAATACCCCCACACGTGTTTATGGAAGACAAAAACACCAATAATAATTCAATCTCTCTGGGTGAAGCAATTCAAATGTATCGTGTCTGAGAGTGAGGAGGCAGTAGACTCAGTAGAGGCGAGTTTAATGTCACAAGCACATACCTTAGTGTCTTTCTGATACCGTAGTGAGTGTGTCTGTATAAAAAAGAATAGTATAGCGTTGGAGGAAGCAGTGGAGAGATCAATTATTTATTGCATTCGCGTATAATAAAGAAGAGCGAGAGTGATGAAGAAGGAAGGCAGCAGCAGCAGCAGCAGCAGACGGGAGGATGGTGATGATGATGAGAGTCTGTAGGGCGAAGTGGCGTAGTGGAGCTCCTGGAGAATTAAGGGAGGAGTGTGCAGCCTCCCTCCCTCCTGCGCTCACGTCTCCATGCAATACGCAACCTTATGCAATTCACCCTGGTCCAAGCCTGTGGTGCACCTTTCATAGCTATGCTTCAACTTATGCTTCCCAATATAACATATTATATTATTATGTGGGAATACTTGGGATTCATCATTATCTATCTGCTGTGCCTCGATCTTCTTTCACTGACAGGCCAGTCAGGAAATTATGTGTGCCAGTTGGTATTCTTGGTATATATTAAAAGAATTGCGTGATGATGAAGGAAGGAAGATGCATAGGGCTTTAACCTCTTGGGGGCGACAAGCAACTTTTGTTGAAATTCAAAAATGACAGAGCGCCTAACTACAACTTATGTTGTTAATTTATTCGTCACTGAGAGACGAGATACAACTTTCTTCGCATTTCTTTTCACCCTCCAGAGCGGAAATACGACTTTTGTCGTAAATCAAAACGTTGCTTTAACGAAGCATTGCAACTTTAGTCGAACTTCTTTATTAATTTTTTTGACGCAATTTGACGGCAAAATTTTAACAACTCGTGCATATTGCACTTGTCTCTTTTCACCAAATGATCAATTTAAAAAAAATTGACAAAAATACTGCAAATTACTCCCTTACAATGGAACCTTGTTGCAAGCTGCATTTTTTTGCTCCAAATTGGTCACATTTACCTGTATCCAACTTTATCTGATGCATGTGTGAGCAAAACATCAATATATGTGTTCTTTTAAATATTGCAGCGGTTGATCTAAACGCTAAATTATATAATGAGAATTTTTGACACACATGGCAAATATGCTAAGACAAACACTTTTTGAAAATGTTAAATGTTTCTAGTAATTTCTATGTATAATGGTATAGGCTTCCGGCAAAATATTTTAGTGAACCATTTTGAGTCCAATAATGATAACATCATCAACCCTAAATATAACATATTGGAAATTTTGACACATCAAGCTATCTCGTTCAATTTATTATGAACCAAGAAGACTAGCAGAGTTTTAGACATTCAGAATACGTGCAATTTTCAGCAGCTGTTTCAAAAACCCTCACTTTACCATTGAGATTTTCGGAAAAAGCTGTAAAATTTCCATTAACTAATATGGGGAAGGTCTGTTTTTACTTGCAAGTAAGTTGGATGCAGGTGCGTGCAAAAATATATCTGAAAAAATAGACTATTCTGGCGTTCAAAATGAAAGCAGAGTTTGTAAAAAATGTGTTCTTATTCGGTTTATGCCAGCCCAAATCAAACAAATCAAACAAATCTGATGGCGACGAAACCTTCTGCAACTGATTTTTGACTAATTGCATTGGGACAACCTTATTCCCAAACCCTGTAGGTTTTTTAGCAAGCACTTCGAATTGAAATTGTACCCTGATTTGTCTGAGTTCCGGCTTAAAAAACGTCTCTCCACTAGAAATCATTGAACATTTTTGGATAGAAAAAGTAGTGCCTAATATATATCATTATCAGTATGTTAGTTAATGTGACAAAATCATATCTACCAGACGCATGGTTCTCGTGAAATGGTCTCTTATGAACACCCCAAACATGATAAGTTTCTTAGCTCTTCACTAGTGACAATGGGAAAAGTCTGTCATAAAGCACTCTTTTTCTAATCTTTTAACTAGTCGCTTCACAAGTCTTCTCTGAAATCATGCTACGTCATGTGTAGTCTATTTATTGAAATCACCTGTTCAAATTTTTGGATATTCATGTTTCTGTTGTTATGAGGTATCTGGCATGTTACTTTATCACTTTCGCAAACAACGAGGATCAGTTCTGATTGCATTTCTACTGTACGTTTGAATGTCAAAAGCCATTGATTTCTGGCCAATGATCTGCTTGGTATTCTTGATCTTGTGAATTCTCGATTACAAAGGCTAACTTACTTCCCCGGGAAAATAAAGAAAAGAAGAATTTGTGTCACAATTACTTTCTCCTATCTTGGCCTATAGTAAAGGATAAATTTCGAGAATTCAATAGGCATGCAACTTCGGACCATAAGAAGTCAGAAAAAAGTGTTGGAGTCAATCGGCCTTAACCCACAAAAGAGGTTCCATTGTAAGGTGTTCCAGGGTATAAATAATTACAAAATGAATTGTATTACCAAAGAACTTTAGTATCAGGTCAAATACATGAAAATATTTGATTCGTTTTTTAATTTGCAAAACTCCGGCTCAGGGGTATTTTAAAGAAGTATAAAGCGTCTCCATCGTATTTACGGTATAATTAATTTCGGTTCTCTAGTAACAGTGCTTCTCATTATGTCAGTCGTACAAAAAGCTTAAATCTTGCAATCTGCGTCCTCAAGAGGTTAAGCTGTGGCTGACAGGGGCACGGTGATATTGCTTAAGAACTTTGGTCGAACAGGTATTAACGAGAAGTGAAAGA
>JAQGBV010001877.1:0-13548 GCA_034698685.1 Isotomurus pseudopalustris
GTACTAATTTCGTAGGTGTGTAAGTGCAGTTAGTGTCTGTTAGTCGCAAAGTGTTTCTAATTCTAATGCAGTAGTGCATGAACACTGGGAAAAGCGAAATAGAAAGAATTAGAGTGATGTAGAATACCTTTAGGTAACTTTTGTTTGCGATTTAGTGCTTTATCATCATGTTCGTGATCAACTGTGTTTATTCCTTTTGGAGCAGATGATATTACAGAGGAAGCATTGTTTTCATCAATTAAAGTAAAATGGGTTTAATTGACACTCTAGCTGTTACTATTGTGTGTACAACAATATGTAGTACTGCGTTCAAGGTGTAAAATTAAATTGGAGTTCCGTGGGGGCGAAGGAAGTGCGGAATTAAGTGAAATGGAAGCTTCAATATTAACGTAGCTGAATCCCCGATGAAATCGTACACTTCTTCTTCCTTCCTCCGTTTCAGTAAATAAAGAAAAAAAGTGCTCTCATTCTCATTACTTCTGAAGTATGACGGAAAAATTGTGTATGTATATAGACATTCGTATATATCGCATAGACATAAAGACAACCTTATGTGAATGTGAAGATGTCTTAATGTCTTCTAGTCTTCTTAACTACTAAACTACTAATGTAAGAGATAGCTAGCAGGTTCAACTTTTAGAGTCAACATTATAAATGCCATACAATTCTCCGCAGTTCTGCATGAAACTTGCTCACAGCATTACTCATTCTGCACCAAAATAAATACACAAACATTCATACTTTTTATACTTTTGCAAAACTAACGTGTTTCTCAGTTCTCAGTTGCTCAGTTCTAGTACAGCTGTCAAAATGGAATAGTCGACACTGTTAGTCATTCGCATGTAGTTAAGTTGTTGCAAAAGTTTGTAGGGTGTGGAATGTGGGATTGATTATGTTGTTCTTATTGTGATTTTTTGTGCAAGAAGATTACTTGTGTTCGTTGGAAGCATATTCACGTGTTTTGATAATTAGTTGTTTTGATTGTGATCCAGTCGGAATGAATTTGCTCAATTGTTGTCAATTTCATAGTAAGTAAGCGTAATTATGCTACACGTTCTACATTTTTTGTAATGAATTCAATAATTGCCGTAAATCACCGTGATCTACAGTGACCTGCATGAGTAGCATGAGTGTACAACTCGGCAATTTCAGAAATCAATCTATATTCTGTACACTGTTATTATGCAATTTTTTTCTCGTGGAGTGCAGACAGAATACAAAAAAATACTACAAAACTGGTTTGCTAAAGTGAAGGGGCTTCATGGAATTAGAGTAGAGTGTACAAGGGTCGAGAGCCTTTAACCACTAGATGAGTTTTTAGTAGGCCATATGCCACGAGACATTTACGTTGACCGAGCATTCTCATGATAGATTATATAAGCTATCCAATTGGAGATGGTGCAATACATCTTTGACCTAGACATTTACGTAGGTACTTCACATCGAAGCAGTTGTTAGTTGTTAGCAGGTGATCGTGACTTTGATATTCCATTTTACATGAAGAGTATGACTGAAATTTGGCACTGTTAAAGTTATTTTGTTATAGAAGATTAATGCTTTGAGGTGAATGTGATCTTAGAAGGACACTATGGGAATGCCGCTATAATGTTGGTGACTGAAAGATACAATTTTACTTGACAGACATTGCAGGGGTTGTAAAATGTGTGGAAATAATAATGTGTACAATAGATTCTCTTGTTATTATAACTCGGGGAGAATAAGCAAGTAATGAAAGATAGGAAAGCAAATATCCGTGAGTGAATTGTTTTTAAAGGCAGCAGATCCATTGCATATAGTAAAGTGGGGTCCCTGTCTGTGCAAGTAGCAGTATTGGGAATATAGGATAGCATAGGAACATTACGAACTGTTACATTAGCTTGTGAAGGACGAACAAAGATGATACGAAATGAGTGAGGAGGGATATGGAAACCTCGTTGCATTTACTGGATTCAGTGTTATTGCGTGTTTTAGTGATATGTTTTTACCAATGATATAATGAAAGATGTTGGTTTGGCTTGGTTGCAGTTGGGTGAATGGACTGCTCACATCCACGAGTTCTAATAGAACCAATTATACTCGGTGCTCTAGTCACAGAAGATGACCAAGTGAGTAATTCATTTTTTGAAAACCTAAGAAGAGGAGATCAACAAGTTTGTGAAACAAGAGGAAGTGTGGAGTCCAATGGTACTCTTTTACGAGAAAGGGAAGTTGAGTCTACAAGCAATACAGACTTAGTGATTTTTCGTGCCAACGTAAGAAACCGCAGGAACTACTTGCACCCTGTTATAATTCCGCCGTTAATTTCCAACCGAGTGATTCCATTGCCTGAGTTTCCACCTGAGAGAGACGCAAGATCAAATACCTCTGCTGTGCCATCAGATTCACTTGCTTCCTCCTTCGTTCTTGGAGAGGCTATTGCTTTTAGTCACGAAGATCTCAGTTGTGACTTTAGCAGAGATAACAAAATGGTTGGTCTTACAAATCTATGGAATTGCGAGTGTCCAGTGCCTGGCTCCAAGCCGTTGATCATTTGTAATGACTGTCGACGGAGAGAACGTAAGTCACGAGAGTCATTATTCATTATTAGTCTACAATTTCACACTTATTTAAGAGTAGGCGTAATGGACAAACTCATTTGCACGGTGAAAATAAGCTTGCATGAAATTTAATGATCATTGCTTATTACTGGGGCATTGTGATATTACGCTGATCCTGTCTTCCAACTTTTCAACCATCATGTTCAGCTCATACCAGTTTTACTTAATTGTTCATTAATTGCCGTTTGCAGATTTCGATTGGGTGTGGGACTCCGAGACGACTGATCCGTCGGTTGTGTTTCAAAATTCGAACAGAGATGTGCTGTTCAATCCAGGCTTTAGTGTGGGAACTATAGCTGTAAAAGGATCTGCTCCACTTCAGCAGGGCCAGCATCATTACTGGGAAATCGAAATGAGCACTCAAGTTTATGGAACTGATATGGTAATAGTCATGAGCATTGAAGTGCTTGTTGTGAATTGCTTTGGGAGTCTCTGTGTTGTGTTTATTCACTGGAGTTGCTGAATTGAAGCTTTTGGCTTACTTTTCTATGCTATCGTTATAGGTCATTGGTCATCATCAGTGTTTTCATTTACTCAAAAGTTGTGTACAATATTTAAGTGTAGCTATTTATCGGTTACGAAGAGTCTTTTTCTGCAATACGCGGTAGCGTAAGGAGTAGGGAGATTAAATGTATTTTTAAAGAGCTGTGCACAATCTGGTTCATGTGAATGAGGGACAGACCTCTTCTCTGGATGTTCAAGTTTTTGTGAATGTGTCGAATGAAAATACTTGCATACATATAATACTTGTATGGCATACAATGCAACATGCAATGTTTTTTGTCTGAAGTACAGTTTTCTTGCTTAATTTTTATTGAATAGCGGGATCAAAAGTGCTTTTTTAAAGTCAAAAAGATAAAATATTTATAACAAGATTGTCTGTACTATATACAAATAGCGAGAGTCTGTGGAACCTGTGGGTAAAGATAGGGAAAATGAAAAACATTAGAGATATGCTGGCCTGTTATTTAATAATACTTTGTCTAATTGCCGGGATAAATGATATTTGACATTTACTTTTTCTTTGATTTCTAGATGATTGGAGTAGGCACAGATAAAACAGACTTACACAAACATTCAAACAGTTTTGTGAGTCTAATTGGACTTGACGAGCACTCGTGGGGCTTGTCATACATGGGGATGAAGCAGCACAAAGGTCTAAGTTACCAGTACACGAAGACATTCGGACAATACACTGTCGTGGGGATTCATTTGGATCTTTGGTCTGGCCGAATGGAATTTTACATCAATCGTAAACCCTTAGGTATAGAGAGCGAACGAGTTATACATATTTTAATCACAACTTATGACTGATATTTATGACGGCTGAAACAAAAACACATCCTTATCACGCAGAGTGTTTATGCTCAGCAAGATTAGATTGAGTCTCTACTCATTCTTCTATGTAAAATTTCATCCTTTGAACGTCTGCAAAGTCTGGTGAACTTTGGATTAGTGTTGATTTTTCTTGCTTTACTTTCTTGCAGGAGTTGCATTCACTGGACTTCAGGGCAAAGTTCTCTACCCAATGATCTCAAGCACAGCAGCTCGAAGTGGGATGAACCTCGTTTTTTGTCGATCTTATGCCCCTTCCCTTCAGCTTCAAACTATGCTATCTTTAAGCAAAGGCCTGAGCTTCCCGGATAACATTACATTATTTAAAGTACTTCCCGATGATGTGATACCACCAGGACTGAAAACGTGGATTAAGAATAACTTTTGGTGGATTACTTCTGGATCCAAGAATGGTAAGAGGATTAGTAGATTCTGTGGGGTAGTAGTCATAACTTTTTTCAGTACTATGAGGCTGAGTTAGCCTATCTCGTGACATGTCTAATGTGCAATTGTGTGTCTGCAGACGAAGAAAAGCCAAAGCCTACAGCACCTGTTCCCAAGATATACGTTCGCAAGGCTCGAAATGTTGTTCCTGTGCTTACGTCGACTTCTGGGACATCCGTTCCCGACGATAGTCCCACTCCTAGTCCCAAAATGCGAAGACTTAGGAAGTCCAAGAAGGATGACCATCTTCTCCACCCGATGGTCTCAGCTACTGTTTTACCTCCTGCTGGAGTTGTCACAAGAAGTATGGCTATGCGAAGAGCACCTACTCCGTTGGGAACTCACCCCATTTTCGCACCCGCACCTGAGCTTGACATCACTCCGAGCACATCTTCACGACTGCTAGAAGTCCGGAGACCCATGACTCGGTCTAATTCATCACCGTCGGTGAGAAACATGAGGAATCTACAAGATGAACTTGAGGACAACGATGATGACCTTCCTCCCAGAGCTGCGTCATCTGCATCCAATTCTTCAAATGACACTGAGCCTGGAAGCAAGAGGATGTGTCTACGTTCTTCTAAACGATAAAGTGGATTACTAATCAAAAATCTGCGTATAACATTTTTGTCCTTACCTGATGACTGTCTTTGCACAATTTGTAACTCATATTTAAAGACAACTCCTCAACGTGGCGAAACCACGTTATACATTTACTCATTCTTAGCCTATTTATTTATGGAAAACGGATGTACAGAAAAGTACTTGCTTTATTTATTGCTTCATATATGATGCTGAGATAACATGGAAAACGCCGAACCTCTCGCAGCTGACGAATTCGATGGCTGGCGCAGTCAGATCAGCCATATATATTTATAATATTACTAAATATCTCCTCATCATCTTCACTTTACTGTAACTCAGATAAACTGTATGAATGATATAAAGTTTATGCCGAGGAGATAACGCGAAGAAATTAATTATAAGTCGTTGTTGTAGTTTAAAAAGTCTGTATATTGGTATTATCTTAATGGTCAAGTGATCTGTTACATAATACAAACAGAAAATAAATACCAATCAATGCAATTATAAGTTTTGTGTCCGTGTGCACTAGTAGTGCAGTGCATTTAGTAGTTGATTGTGTATCCAACTAACCAGATTCTATGGCTTAATATAGATGAGTACTCGTTTGTGTCGATATATAAAGGATCCTCTTATGTACTAATTAACAATTAACTCTTGTGTAACATACGTTTTATGGGTTGGTAGATATTTCTTTAATTAGAACTGCGGGACTAGGACAGAGAGATAATCTCAAGAAAGTTTGCCCTTGGCATATTCTCCGAGGATATTGACTAGATTAAAATGTAGGGATGATGATGATGTTCGAGTTGATGATGGAGGCAGCGGATCTGTGAAAGTTATTTGGCGAAGTTGAATTCCTTGTTGAATCGTTGGAGTATCGGAAGTTAGATATTTTGGAGTAATAAGTAGCTGGTGAATACCACGAGAGTGGCTCTAACTTTCCACGAGCCTCTGGCATCGGAGAAAGTAGATGAGACTGGTAGAAAGGAATCTGCAAAAACCAATAGTTATTCTTATTATTATTAAAGCTCGCGTAGAAGTTTGAGAATCAATAATCACTTTCTGGAGGGCAGTAATTTTCTACTTTATGAAATGGAGGAAAGAATGATTAAGAATGTGGATTGAGTACTTTGAGCATCATTGGAAGTCGAGTGCTGAAGGGAATCGGGATCGTTAAGTTCTCTTGCAAGGGACGATCCCCGCATCGGTACAATGGTCGTTTTAGTAGTCTCATTGTAAATGTCGTAAACCTGTCCAACGCATTTGATAACCATTGCTTCGTTCCTTCCAGATGGAACACGGAAAAGTAACATTGAAATAGTTGTGGTAAGTTTCGGGTCTAAGTCATCCTGAACTGTTCTGGTGATCACTTTCTTATCAGTACGGTTCACCTGCAGAGAAACAAATATTATCAAAATTTATCTTAAGATCGTCAGCCAAGATCTTCATACCTTCTGTTTGAAGTGTTTGATTGTATAAAAGTTAAATACATGACGAGCATCTAAATTCTACTTTATGTGTAAAATGTTGTGCATTTGCTTGTAAGATCGAAACATGAATCTCAACTCAACCCACCTCAAGTCTTACAATTAGCACAGCGATATAGATTGTGTCAGATCGATGGTCTAGATTTTTAGATAACCACATCAAACATTACCACATCATACTTAGCAATAAACTTAGCTAATAAACATAACGGTTCTTGACAGCTCGTTCACAAAAGACTGGTGAAACTGAGGGAAAACAAACGAGAAATGTCCTGGTTGCTTTATACATGCGAAGGGCTAAGGAGTATCGTGGAAATCTTAGACAACCACAGATTGAGATCAGAAAGGCGACACTTCATGGAACTTGGGTAGCTGGTGGGGCACACTTGAGAGACTTGAGAGACGTCCAGGGAAAAAGGGTTTTAGAGGTCGTAAGATGATTTCAAATGTGCCATTTTGCAAACAAGTCTCCATTTCCGTGATGGCCAAAAACGACTTGAGGAAATGGTCATTTGTATGTAAGTTGATTCCCCAGAGAGATCAAAACTTTCTCTCTATTTTTGCAAGAAGAACTTTCCTCCGTGCTTTTTCTTTGGTGACTGTATGTTACGCTGTTACGCATATCATACAGCTCCTAAACTCCTACTCGTCGTAAGTTTAGTTCGAGAAAGTCATCCCTGTTTATTTGTACGAGTGTTCTACACTGTTGACTGTGTCTTTCCTTAAGTGTCCTCGCCTAAGCTTGTTTTCTCCCACTTTCCTTCACAAATAATGCATACGCAACTTTCCCATCTAGTACGAATGTATGTGCTTTGCAGCAACCGATCTGTGTAAAAATTGACCTAAGAAAACATTTTGACCCGACAGTACTACTACTCCAAATCTCCAATGGTCTTTCATGGCAGTCGTCTATGTGGTGGTTACATGGTCCATGATCATTCGACATGATGCAGTATCGCCCTTAACCATAAGCTACACACACACAAACACACACACACATCTTCTACACTTTACGACTGAACTTGGTCGGTCGGTTGTAAGAGAAAGTCATTTTACGACACCGGAAACCATTCAAGGATACATGAAAATACTTATAATAATAATTTTGAAGTTGAGTTGAAACTCAGTTTTTCGGTAGGTTCATCGTAAATTCTTAATGGAGTAGGGAATGGAGGGTGAGTTCCGTTGAGGAAATTGAGACAAAGTGCGTGGAGATTTGTTGTGTAAAATCCGAAAACATGGAAATTCGAGGACCACAAGAGAAGCAGGGAAGCTGCTGAAGCAGGAAGCAGCGTGCTTACCATTTTGTCATCAATAAACCACGTTATATTAGCCGGGGGTGCTGTTCTGTCCAAGGTACAATTAGCAGCTCCGGTGTCTCCGGCTCTGAAGTGGAATTTTTCTAAATAAAGTTTTGGACTGTCGTATCCAACTGCTGTAGGGGAGAAAAAATCACAGGAGAGCGGAGTATCATATCATGTGATCCTTAGACGAGGAACTATTTATACAGTTTACATTTACAGAGTATGCAAAAAGATAGCAAAGTTCGGTGGGAACTTACAGACAACTCCAATATCTTTGGAACTTGAAAATGTCTGGAAACTTCCGTCGACGGTCACAACACATTTGTACCTTCCGTTTGTATCAAACGAGACGTTTTTAAGTATCACATGGTGGTCATTAGACTGAATGTACTGCAGGGAAATGAGGGAACAAGGCATCTTTACAATGTTTCATGATAATAATACTTGAAGCAGACAACACAGCAACACTGAACAGACTTACATCAACTGAAATTCCAGTCATAGGAAAAACCTGCTTTGGTCGAAGTTCCTTAGGAATAAACCTGTAAAACTCTTCTACTCCGCGATACCACTTAACCGCATACAAAGTTTCTGACTCCAAGTCGTAACTGCACCTTAGATTTGCATCATCACCCACCCGAAAGTATTGGTTGGACTCCAGTCTCACGTCCCGCAGACCATCTGACCCTAAAAATAGTTCAATTTACGGAACTTTCAGGTTCCATTTCCACTGGAAGGATGTATACGGTATAAGCGTGAGGTCCAGTAGATCCAAGAAAAGACAGAAGTGAAACCACAATTTCAAACATTTGATTTTCGATTGCGGATAACTCCCTTGACTTTATGTGTTCCACTTCTGCCTGAAGCTGAAGTGAGGATTATCGTTGAAAGGCCCAAGAGTTACCATTGGAATCATTGTGTGTAGTTTATACAGGAGGAAAACAAAAATAGAAAGATTTCTATCAAACAGTGTTCTCATGTGCAATTTGTATGCTTTCAAAACTTCGTTTTCCCTTGGCTGTTGGGAGTCTCTGAGGACTTGAAACATATCTGGACCTCACTGCACTCTGGAGTCAACAAAATGGTTTTATCATTTCCTTTCTCGTGCATTGCTTTCTCCGAGCCTTCGTCTAATCTGTTCACTTTCCTCTCTCTCTGTATAATAATTTTAAAGCTATACGCTCAACGTTGCAGAGTAAAGTTCAGATTGAAATTGGTTGAAACTAGAGAAACTTGTAACAAAGTACGAAACAGGAGCAATGAGATGAACACTGGAAACCAAAGATCACCAGAGGCCAGAAACTGTGTGTACATTCCTCCGACCTACATTTTACTTCTACCTGAGTGTATAAAGATATCCCGCTGATGATCACAAAACTCTTGCAATGCGACGTAGTCGCGTAGAGTTGTGAAACAGTACAAACTCTCTTTTCTACTCATCCGGTTTAGATTAGCGATCTAGTGAGAAAGTACCCCTTTTTAAAAATACAACACTGCAGATACTTTCACACTGCTTAAGTGCAAGTTTATAATAATCCCGGAGTACATTGAAAAATACCCTTTTCTCGACGGTTCTGCGCTCGAAAATTCCATGAAACTTTCACGCGGTGCCCTAGTTCTAGTTCGCAGTTCTGATTATTAGTACATTTTCCTCCTCATCTCCAAACTTCGGGAAATCTACACACAGAGGCGAGTTTTTGATTCAACTGTATGATCAACTTTTTCCAATTACGAGAAATGAATAGCCTCGAGTTAATAGAGATAGAATAATGATGGTAGGGATCACTGCGAGAAAGCATTTCCAACATTCCTAAAAGCCACATAATAGCAAGCAACATAACATACAACTGTGTTTGTGTGTGGTGTCTGTGTTAAACTATCTCGAATCCTCAAGCGTCCTTGTTAACGTTAGTTGGAACCATACGTATAAAAGGCGTTTGTGCAGTAATTGTTATTTTGTGATTCGTATATTTCAATCAAGGAAGTAGGTTTCCCTTCCTTTAACACAGGGAAGTAATGGAAGGAAGCAACAAAATATCCATTTCATTTGAACATCTACTACAAACTCTTTATGTATAGTTCCAAGTTCCACAGTTGCTTTTAGTCCACAAGAGATTCCTATAAACAGGTTAGTAGTTAGAACAGTTAGGACAGGACGGGTTTCAAAAAGGAAACCATAAAAGTTTCTGCAAGAAAAATCAAACCATGAAGAAGAAATAGAATCAAACGTAATGTAGAACGTAGAACTGGGTAATGTACTCGGACTGGAGAAAGCCTAATGGAGTGAAGTAGTTGTGTGTGTGTGTGTTTGTGTGGAGAAAGCCGTTGAAAGAAAAAGCTTTAGTCTATTTATGCTCGGAAGATTCTTCTTCTTCTTACCAACCATACACACACTATGCTGTAATCGTCCACTATATACACATTTTATATTTTATATACTTTCATAGAGTGCCTACATTTAAGTACAGCCTTTGCAATAATAAAGAATCCTCAGTGCAACAACATATTTGATGCTGATGAGTATATCTACACTCTACGACATGCCTTATCGAAGTAATAATTTGATATACACTCTCGTAGAAGGAAAGACTACCTGTGGTACCTTATAAGAGCTGTGTAGCAGTAGATGTTATATGGATATCCTGTTCCTGTGTAATATAACTCTAGACTAGAAGGTATTTTGGTACGGAAGAATGTACAAAAGCGTTTGGAAACCACACAACTTCCACAATACGAACAGGTTCTTATTTTCTAGCTACCTTTGTGTTGAGGTTCTGTGGAATTCATTCTTTCTTTTTTTCTGGCAAAAGTACTTTTCCATCAGGTACGTGTGTAGATTTTAAAGTAAATTGTTCTGTCGTGAAGTAGAGAAAGAGACAAGTTTATATGTACGTGGGATTGGAAGATTGCAGACCTACTGGAGGAATGAGAACCTTATACAGCGAGAGGGTAGAACAACTGCTTGGACTTTCGAGCTTTTAAAAAGTTTCCTTCAAGGTGGATGTCAAGGGTAGTTAATAATTTAAACGTGAAACCATTCTCGGAAGATTACAAAGCTAAATTATTTATTGCAACCGATGGGTTAACAACAACTGATTTTATGTTTTCTATGTGTGTGGAAAGACAATGATGGCTGTTATCAAAGAATCTACACACATTGTACTTCAACTTCAGCTTTGATTCGGAGATGATCAAGTAAAGGGTTAAGTATTACGACATTGTGATCAAAAGAAAGGAAAGTTGTAAAAGTAGGAAACAAATTTCAGAAGGCAATTTTTTCCCCACAGACATCCTCTGGATTTTTTGGAAGTACTTCTTTGGTTTCGGGCTTGTTTGCCGTTCTCCAGAGGATGAAAGATATTTTTACTTGGAATTGAAATGTCTTATGTACTTCGCATACATGTGCACTTAGACTTTCCACGTAAAAATTAGCAAACACGTTGCATAAAATTTCTCTGACAAAACTTACCCAAGACTTTCAACAAGAGGCTGAGTGAAAGAAGATGTAAAACACATTTGGAACATTCACTCAGGTTAATTGAAGAACGCACCATTCTTCCCAGTCTGTTTTATGATTATTATAATAACTTGGAATAAACTTGCCGATGGCTAACAAAGAATAGTTTTGTTCACAAAAGGATGACCGTAAAGAACACGAAATGTGGATGACTAATTTAAATCCAGGTTTTCACAGGAAGTGAAAGTTCCAGAGAATGAAAGGCAGGATGTTGTGCTACGAAGGAAAGAGCTGAGAAAGTAGTGAGGCTGGGAAAGTCTGGAGTGTGGGCTTCTTGCCTGGTTGCGTGATTAAAGTTGAGGTAAACGATCATTCGCGCTCAACAGCGTATCCAAATCCAATTAATTAAGAAAAATAAACACAAGGCATAGCCACAAGTAGACTTGACTTTTAACAGGGAGCAATCCGGTGATGATTATCGTGTAGCGAGGTTGGGTGAAAGGGCTCGTCGTAGCTTTCTAGGGGAAGAAAGTGATGGTGATAGTGCCGTGTGGTATTATTTGTCAGTGGAAGAGTAAGTAATGAGATGATTGTGTTATCCGAGAAGTCTTTGGGTTACCTTCTCTCTTGTGGAGAGCACAAGGGAGACTGACAGCTTTTCGGGCATCAAATCCCCCTTTTGTATCCCGTCTTTCTCCCGTTTTAAGGAAGAAATCCAAATCCAACCTGACCCTTCTCCTCTCCATTGCCGTTGGAAGACGTGTACGTGTGAGAGACTCCGACCTCCGACGCTGTGAACATCTCTCTCTCTCTCTCTTTCTCTCTATGAATCTTACGTCTTACTTACTTAGGTACGTGCCCTACAACCCCAAGTAGTTAGTTAGTAACCAGCAAACTTAAACAAGGACTGGATTGTGTACAAGATATCTCTCGCAGGTTTTGTCTTCCCATTTTCCATTGTATCCTGTGTGTCTCGTCTTACACAATGTAACACAACATTTCTCTATTTCGTCTGACTTTTCTCATCCGATCTTTTATCGGTGAAGGAAGTCAAGGCAAGAAGGGGAATCCTGAAATCGACTAACAGTCTAAGGTAGTACGAAACATGCAACCTACACGGCATTCAGGTCAAATTTCATCTGTGTGAATTTCATATCCACCCTGGGTTTGTGAAGAAGATAATGGATATCGGTAGATGTGTTCTTAGCTTTTCTTGTCTCGCTTCCATTGAAACGATTGATATAAAATTAATAAGATCATCTCATACACACGCTCCATCCTTGCAGCCCTCACAACACTCAACACACCCTTGCCCTACTTTCCCCTTCACCGCTGGACAAACTTGGTAGCTTAGAACCTAAGAACTTATAAAAAATTTGCATTGTCCGAATTAAAAGATTACTCAAAAGGCTAAGAGGAATGGATGAAGGTAGGTAAGTCTGCATGCTTCCTTACGGAGTTTGTTAGGGAGAGGAGATAAGACTGTTTAATACCGAAGCACATGTTTCCTTATTATGAATTCATTTCCCATCAAGAAGTATAAACCTATGTTGCCTACACACACTCACACGTAGTGATACTGAGTGTCATGAGTTTTTAAAAGCTAAGAAGGTGCCTGTGTGACCTCATTTAAGTTGAACTTCTATTTTCTAGTTCTATTTTCTAGGCATTCTTGGTCTTGGGTGCTCCTCTGTAATTTATAACAAGTTATGTCCTGAGAAATAGGATAGAGAACAAAACGCGTCTGTTTTTGGCTACTGTTGTTTGTAAGGGAAAGGAGAAAGTTCTCTGTTAACAGAAATACAAATTAAAATTATGAAGACAGTCTACTGGTGGAGTAAAGTGGGGAGAATTTTTTACAAAAGAGTTCTAGATTCTAATAACGTTGAGTGAGACGGGAGGCTGAGACACACGTGCGTGGCTGTTTTCACTAATATATAGGTTACTTGTGTAGTTGTTGTGTAGCATTTGCTTCGAGGGGAAAGCATTTAGTTGAAAATTTTGCAAAAAAGGGAAACAAAGGGAAAGAAGGAGCTGAGTTTTGGACAGAAATAAGTCGAATGTCAGAAAGATAAATCGAGCCACGGATGAGTTTTGTTTCTTGCTGGACTCTCAAGTATTTTTTCATCTTCACTGGGTTTCTTTTCGCAAGCCTTTGATGATATGGGGAATATTGCTTGACCAAACACAATAGGCCAATAACTAAGAAACGCTCGACAGAGACGAACGCAAGTTTAGTGTGCAAGGACTTTCGCTACTTTCCCAACTGGACCAGTTCGTGAGAATTAAGGGCTACACTTCCATCCAGTGGTCCCTTGGCGATCCAGCAACTGGCAAAG
>JAQGBV010001878.1:0-13540 GCA_034698685.1 Isotomurus pseudopalustris
AATTCTGTTCTGTGCCTTGCTATTCAATTTTCTTGGAAATGCATCAATGCTGATCCCCCATGGTTGTAATTACCTGCACAAGCCGCCATGAGAAAAAGCTTACATCACAATAATACAACATTATTACCTACTCGTATGCCGTAATCAATCCATGAAGTCAAATTTTAAGATTCAATTAATTCATGCAAAGAAAAGAATAACTTATTGTGAGAACTGTATGATAAAAGCTCCCGTTTTCAAGATTTCATGTTCAGTCGAAATCTACTCACTTTATTGCCTGCAAGTAGTTCTTTTGTGTGCTTCCTTGGGTGTTCACGCGTACGTTTGTGTTATCAGTTTTCAAAAGGTTATCGTTGGCACAATTCCGTCAAGGTTCTGACTAAATGTTTAGTAAAAAGAAAAGAACAGTCATTTTGACTGGCTTTGTAACTGTTGCAACATTACTTTTCCATTCGAACATCATAAGTGCGATTACTTTTGAAGAGGACATAACTTTGACATTAGAACAGAAATACATTCTGGACAAGGTGATGATGAGAATTTGAAAAGTCATTAGAATATTTGTGGGACGAGATTTCGGAATTCAATTGATTCCATATTTTTAATTTAGTTTCGGAAGCTAGTTGTTCATCAACTCCCACACGATTACATGAAAAAAGACATTTACCTTCTTCATTGGCTTAGAGGTAACCACAAACATAGATAACGTTTTCGTCGCTTCATTATTTTTAATAAGGTACATACTTTTACGGTACGTTTAATAATTAATTTAGCTCGCCAGTTTGATATGCAAGAAGCTGAAAGGTTCCTCCTTAAAGTGAGTACATGTCGAAAAGTAAGCTAAACTTAAAACCTTGAATCATAAAAATTTAGTCTGATTCAAATGTAGAACTTGGAATGGCGATCTCAAAATAAAATGGATACAATTAGCCAAGAAGACTGGTCAGATTTGGAGAACGACTACAAATATTACCTTGAAGGACGAGATAAGATCGGGAGATCAAGTAACTTAAATCACAAAATTGGAAAGTGCAGAGAACATTTTAATTCATTTCATAATAACGTGATATGATTACTCGACAGTTCTTTACTTCGATGCCAGCGGGATTGACGTGAGAGCCGGGGTAATTCGGAATCGTGAGAGATTCCTTAGGTACGCAGATAAAATGCTTGAAGAAGGTTGTCAACTTGTCCGTGACTTGGGAGAGAAGTACAAGAACATCACACGAGGACATCTTATCATCAATCTCGAGGGATACAATTTAGTTCAACATGGATGTCTTCAGTGTACGAAAAACCCCCTAAAAGTCCATTTAATTCTGTCTATAAGATCAATCATAAATTTATCCAGCTTGTGCCGTTAATTTAATAAAAATTTACTTTCAGGTGCTCCATTCATACTCAGGTTTGCTTTATCTTTCCTTAACCATTACCCAGGATACGTTGATCAAATGATAATTATCAATGGTAAGATCCTGTGTTTACAGATTTTAGTCCGATATTCACCTCTGTTTGTTTCTTTTTGTTGCACGTAGCCCCAGCATATGTCGAGCCCCTTCTCAATTCCATTCGTCCACTTCTCGGTCCTGAACTGAACTCCCAACTGAAAGTATTTGGAAAGAATAAGAGGATATGGAAACAATACCTAGCCAAAGATTTTGACTTCGATAAGCTCCCTCCTGGAGCTGGTGGTTCAGCTGTCTACGCTGGAATGGACGATTAGTTCTACGGACTTTGTTCTAGAATGAATACTTACTTCAAGCACTCACAATTCGGCTATCCCACATTAACTTATACAGATTTGAAAGATTCTACCAATTATTTTTAAATTCAGGTGCAGATTGTTTTAAAGAAAATGTCGGAACTATGTAAAATTGGAGAAT
Source organism: Isotomurus pseudopalustris (assembly GCA_034698685.1). NCBI lineage: Eukaryota > Metazoa > Arthropoda > Collembola > Entomobryomorpha > Isotomidae > Isotomurus > Isotomurus pseudopalustris. The sequence continues at coordinate 1,884 of JAQGBV010001878.1, forward strand.
AATATAATAAATGCATTTTTTATTATGTGTGCCAACTGTATGGGAACCTTTGCCCTCGTTACTTGTCAACGATTGAACGAGTTTGAAGTGCCCAAACATCCAGGGAAATTAAAACCGCAGACCAAATCACAGCATAAGTGTTGGGACAAAATGTTCCTCAAAAATAAACAGACAGTCAATTTGGTTTACTTTGCAATTGTTATAACAGGAGAGTTTTTAGTTTAGGAGATTAGTTGTCGATCGCCTCCCGCATGGTTACATGAAACAGGACATTTACCTTGTAAAATGGCTCAGAGGTGTAAAAATACCTAATTAGTAATAAATAATTGGAGCAAATTGTGTTGTCTTTAATTATTCGTGTCTCGTAGCTCGCAATTTTGATATCCAGGAAGCTGAGAAGTTCCTTTTCAATGTGAATCGTAACTTGATTATCCACATAAACTAACTGCTAGTGAGCAGTCAGTTTTACATTGAATTAAAAATCCAGAACTTGAAATGGAGAGCTGAAAATAAAATGGGCACAATTAGCCAAGAAGACTGATCGGATTTTGAACACGACTACAAATATAACCTTGAGGGCAGAGATAAACTTGGAAGATCAAGTTAATTCAAATCAATACACATTGTAGTAATTGCGTTCAGATTCAAAATAATTTGATCTAATTAATCAACAGTTCTCTACTTCGACATTCATACTTTCGACATGAGAGCCGGGGTGATTCGGAACAGAGAAAAGATTCCTGAGATACCTGGACAAAATGCTTGAAGAAGGTTGTCAGCTAGTTCGTCACTTCCGAGAAAAGTACAAGAACATAACTCGAGGACATCTCCTCATTAATTTCGAGGGCTACGCTACAATTCGGTTCAACACGGATGTCTACAGTGTATATGAAATAAACTAACGTTAATCTTCATTTGCAACTTTTTATACAATTATGATTCAGCCAATAATACTGATTAGTTCTAAATAAAATTTCAGGTGTTCCTGCTATACTCAGGTTTGTTCTATCATATCTTAACCATTACCTTGGATGTATTGATAAAATTATTCTCATTAATGGTAAGCTTCTTTTGAGATGTGAAATGGTTTACCAATTTTATTAATGTTTCTCACTTACTGTTCTCCACGTAGCATCAGCGTATGTGAAGCCCCTTCTCAATTTAATTCGTCCACTTCTTGGTCCTTAGCTGAACTCCCAACTTAATGTCTACAGAATGAATAAGAGAATTTGGAAAGAAGAATTAGCCAAAGACTTTGACTTCGATAAGCTTCCTCCGGGAGCAGGAGGAACAGCTATTTACACAGGAATGGACAACTAGTTCCGTCTAATCAGTATTTCTCAACGAGTCTGTATAATTCCTGACCTGAATTTGTACTCAGCACTAACAAATAATATTCAGCTCACGATTTATATCTTTCATCGTTCATTCACGTTCCATTAAACTAACCAAAGCATTATTGTTCAGAAAATTCTGCAATTACTCAACTTTCACATGATTCCAGAGTGAGAAAACTGATGTCAGTTTATTCACACTGGTTCAAAGTCTCAAAACAACAACGTGTCCTTTGAAACTATTTCCTTTGATTTCAATAAAATGAAATCCGTGGGAATTATTCTACTGATTTGTACCTGGCCTTTTATTTTTCTTGGAAATAAATCACTGCTGATCACCGCGATAATGTATTGCCTTCACCAGGCACAAATCATGAGAATAAGCTTATATAACTATAATCCAACATTATTACCTACTCGTATGCCATAACTCACTCCACGCAGTCGAATTTTAAAATTGAAGTAATTCTTGCAAAGAAAGAATTATAGTGAGAGCTAGACAATAAAAGCTCCCAGCTATAAGATTTCATGTTCAGTCGAAATCTACTCACTGTATTGCCTGCAAGTATTTCTCTTGTTCTTTGTTTGGGTGTGACCACAGACGTTTCTGTTAGCAGTTTTCATAAGTGCTTATACTCTTTAGCACAATTTATTAAAGTTCTGCTTAAATGGTTCTCCAAAAGAAAAGAACAGCCATTTTATTTGGCTTTGTAACTGCTGTAGCATTACTCTGCCATTCCAACATCATAAATGCGATTACTTTTGAAGAGGATACAACTTTGACGTTAGAACAAAAATAAATTCTGGACAAGGTGATGATGAGCACATCAAAGTCAGTACAATATTTGCTAGACGACATTTTAGATTCTGCTTTTAAATTTAGTTTCGGAATCTCGTTGCTCATCGCCTCCCACACGATTACATGAAGAAAGACGTTTACCTTGTTAGCTGGCTTCGAGGTACACACAAACTTATGTTTCCTCATCAGGTAGCATCAGGTACTTCTTTTAATTCATCTAATAATTACAATAGCTCGCAATTTTGATATCCTGGAAGCTGAGAGACTTCTCCTTAACGTGAGTAAAAACATTTTGAAAAATATGCTAACCTTGAAATCTTCAATCATTATAATTCACTTGGATTAAAAAATCTAGAACTTGGAATGGCGATCTCAAAATAAAATGGATACAATTAGCCAGGAAGACTGGTCAGATTTCGAGAACGACTACAAATATTACCTTGAAGGACGAGATAAGATCGGAAGATCATGTAACTTAAATCACAAAATTGGAAAGTGCAGAGAACATTTTAATTCATTTCAAAATAACGTGATTTGATTACTCGACAGTTCTTTACTTTGATGCAAGTGGGATGGACGTGAGAGCCGGTGTAATTCGGAATCGCGAGAGATTCCTGAGATATGGTGATAAAATGATTGAGGAAGCTTGTCAACTTGTCCGTAAGTTGGGAGAGAAATACAAGAACATCACCCGAGGACATCTTATCATCAATCTCGAGGGATACAATTTGGTTCAACATGGATGTCTTCAGTGTAGAGAAAAATTAGAAAACTTTATTTATATATAGTCAACGTAAATTGGAAGATTTTATAATCTGTAACAATAATACTTTCAGGCGTTCCATTCATAATCAGGTTGGTTCTGTCCATCCTTAACCATCATCCTGGATGTGCTGATAAGATGATAGTTATTAATGGTAAGGTCTTATTGTTTGGAAGTTTTAATCCTAATTTGTCTCAGCTGGTCTTTTATTACTTCTTCGCACGTAGCCCCGGGCTTTGTTGAGCCCGTTCTCAATTCCGTTCGCCCAGTTCTTGGACCTCAACTGAATTCCCAATTGAAAGTATATGGAACGAATAAGAGGATATGGAAAGAAGAATTAGCCAAAGACTTTGACTTCGATAAGCTTCCTCCTGGAGCTGGTGGTACTGCTATATACGCAGGAATGGAGGATTAACTATGTTGAATTTATTCTACAAGGAATATTTATTTAAAGTCGTTACAAACCAGCTACCTTACAGAAGCACACATTAGATTATTGGAGTCTAATGTAAGAAGTATATTTATTACTCTGTTTGTCCAATGTATGGGAACCAAAACTTGATAAGACCGACCTACAAGCATGTCTAGAGTAAAAAAAATCAAAAGTAATTAAACCTTGTACTTGAACTTTGCACTTGTTCCTGTCAAATCAAAATACATTTGTAAGTTATTATGTATTCGGGATTTGCACAAACGAATTGCTTGCTTGAGAAAAATAACTCTCTCAATATTGTTAGCTGTACCTGTCCTGAGAAAAAAATTTATCTATCTTTCCAATCACTTACATAAACACTTGAATCCATTCAGGCACTGAGAATATCAAACTGAATTTTCACCATATGAAGCTACAATCAATTTTTAATGAGACCAACAAAATTAAATCCATTAATTCTCTACCCTTTCACGGGTTTGAAACTTAGCTAAGTAGGCTCAAGCATTCAACTACACCTTTAGTTTCCTCAGGAACAAATTATAAGCAATAATATATAGATATTGCTACAAAATAGTTTGCATAATAATTACATTTTTCCATTAAACAAGAAGGAGAGTATTTAAATAAATCTCATTACAACAAGATTTTTCATTCTGTTAAGATGCACAATCTGCTTAGGTTGCAAATATGTTTCCCGCGTTTAGTGTTTACTTGTGATTTCCTACTTAACCTCCATACAGTCCATACTGGACTTTCTTATTTCTGACACATTGATTTTCAACAGAATACTGACACTAAGCAATTCAACTGTGACGCAGATTTGATGACGTATAAAATACATTCTGGACACGTGAGCAAAAAATATATCAATTCCTTTTAGCAAATTCGGACTAAATTCCTCGCCAACTGTATGTAGTTTTGCAAGTTCATTTTCCATCTCCTCCATCATGATTACATGGAACAATACATTTTAAATATCTTGTAAAATGACTCAGTGGTATTTGCCAACTTACTGTTCTTAAATAAAATTCTAGATTTAGCATCGTACAATTTACCGCTCCATTTCTTTGAAATGAATACTGTACCACGATATTTTAGTACAAAGGATGCTGAGAGATTTTTTGAAAGTTGTGGACAACAAATCTAGAACTTCGACTTGCGAAATGAAAATGAATTCCATGCATTAGCAGATTATTCCTGTATATTTATTTAATAGGTATCTAAATGACAAGTAATCGTGAGTGTCATCCGAGTCCATTTGCATTAGCTGTGAACAAGTAAGTAAAGTTGTTAGCCAAACATTATTATTCACTTTAATCCACTGGAAGCTGAAATCCTTCGGTAGCAGCATCGTGTTTTGTAACCAACCTCCTCGTAGTGATTGGAAATCAATTTATTCCTATCCTTTCCATCATATAACTCTATTTCTCTATAACACGGATGAGAAAATACACATGAAAACAATATATTCGTCGAAAATCACAGAAACACAATTCCACATTGAGTTGACAAAAAGTCACTGTCAGCGCTGAAGGTAGCTGTTTTTGTGTGCTTTTCTGGTGACATTAATTCACTCTTTCTAATTTATTGATCGGTACATGTTTACTTTTTCGAGAACCAGTTATGCTGTGCTCTTCTTCTCATTAAGAAAAGTTTAATGCGTACCTTTCTATCTGCACAAATGAACTGTGTTTAATTTATAGTGATCATTTGTACGCTTCTGATATTCTGTCTAGTGCAGTGGAGTAGTTTGCTTATTTTAGAAAATAGTTGCAGCGCATTCATCTAAGTTTCTAAATAACATTGCGACAATTTTGAACGTAATTTGGATTTTATTGTGCATTTTTTATTCAGTCTAATATGACTTTCTTCCCATTTGAAACAATCTTTGCTGTGTACCAACTGGCCAAGTAAGAAAGTCAAATAATCTTAAACGTAAATTATGTTTTGTATTCTGTACATGTTTCTGTTATGCTTTGTCTGTTGGAGTCTTCTTCGTATTTCAAATAAACTTTGTTGTGTACCTTAACCCAAGGTATGTCTGACAATGGTGGTTTTAAAACCACCATTGTCAGACATACCTTGCCTTAACCAGACAAATGGAAACACCGTGACATTTCTTACCTCAATTTCCCTTTTGGTATTCACTCCTATGTTTGTTAAATTTGGTCTGCTGGATTATTCTTCTTACTTAAAAAATGCTGAGTACCTTTCCAATCCCACAAATGGGATTTTTGAACGTAATTTACTTTTTTAGTATTCATTCTCACTTTTCTGTCTCTCTGTCTGTCTTCTCCTCATTTCAAATACCCTACTGGGTACCAGACTGACCAGCCAACTGGGAACATCAAGGAATTTTTTACGTAAGTTATTTTTGTGTGTTTACTTACATTTTTCTGTTATTCTGTCTGGCGTGGTCTTCTTCTCACTTAAAAAAACTTCATTGGACACCAATCGAACGACATAAACAGCAGTCAGAGATTTTATTGACCATGCTGCATTTCTTGGTCTTCAGTCTTACAATTCTGTTATTCAAGCTGGTTCTGTTGTCGAGTTTCTTTCTGTGGGAACTCAATTTACCCCAATTTTATCAATATTTTGCCGAAATGTTTTTCCCTTACAGAAGATCTGTATTTTTAAGTTTTGGAGTTATCGCAGCAATACTCATTCAGTCTATTACAGTTACTGCGATTACTTTTAAAGAAGACACAACTTTGACATCAGAGCAGAAAGAAATTCTGGACAAGGTGAGGATGAGAATATTGTTGAAAATCATTCCAATAGTCCTCTGCTTACATTTTTAATTCCACGTTCCACGTATTTTATTTAGTTTCGGAAACTTGTTGTCAATCGCCTTCCACACGAATATATGAAAGATGACATGTACCTCGTCAATTGGCTCAGGGGTAAGTTTTAATTCATTTCGCATTTCTGCTGATCACCTTGTTTATTATGGTATCATTTGCTTTATCGATTTTTGCAGCTCGAGACTTTGATATTAAGGATGCCGAGGAATTTCTCATGAACGTGAGTAAAAAATATTCATGAAGGTAAACAGGTCTTAAATCGTCATATATTTATTTCGGTAAAAAAATCTAGAACTTGGAATGGCGAGATGAAAAAAACATGGATACAATCAGTCAAGAAGACTGGTCAGATTTCGACAAGAACTATTACCTAGATGGCCGTGATAAAATCGGAAGATCACGTAATTTAGTATCCATACACTTTAAAACAATAGTACGGATTGTGGGTTTCCAAATAACATGATTTATTTATTCACTATTAGTTCTCTATTTCGATATTGACACGATTGACGTGAGAGCTGAGGTAGTTCGGGATGGTGAGAGATTCCTCAGATACACGGACAAAATGCTTGAAGAAGGTTGTCAACTTGTCCGTGACTTGGGAGAGAAGTACAAGAACATCACCCGGGGTCATCTTATTATTAATTTTGAAGGATACAATTTGGTTCAACACGGATGTTTGCAATGTACGAAAAATAATTCTAATTTAATTTCATTCTTGCAACCTCAGATAACAATGTACAGTTAAGTAAAAGTAGGATTAATAAGTTATTATAAATATACTTTTAGGTATCCCTTACATACTGAGGTTCGTTTTGTCCTATCTTGAACATTATCCTGGATGTGTTGATAAAATTATTCTTATCAATGGTGAGCATCTCATGTAGTTGTAAATGCAATAAGTCTAATTTTTGTAAAATGTTTTCACTTTTCTGTCTCCTTATTCACCTCTTTGTGTTTATAGCGCCACACTATGTGGAGCCTCTTATCAATTCAATCCGTCCACTTCTCGATCCTGAATTGAATTCGAGATTGAAAGTCTTTGGAACAAATAAACGGATTTGGAAAGAAGAATTAGCCAAAGACTTTGACTTTGATAAGCTGCCTCCTGGAGCCGGGGGAACTGCGATCTATGCTGGAATGGACTACTAATTCTAATAAGTATGACATCAGTCAATTAAACTACGTAAAATTGTGTAGAATGTAATAGAGGGCTCATTCGGCATTGCAGAACAATGTGAGAAATGCAGTCATATTTGTAGATATGTTGAAAAAAGTATTCAAGGAGAGATTTAATATTCTACACAGAAACATTAACAGCAGTAAATTTTTTATAATTAAAAAGTTCCCAAAAAAAATCATTTTAATGATTCCACACGTCTGACGAAGTATTAAATAGAGGGTTATTCATGACTCATGAGTCCAAACTTGAAACTGATTTTATGACTTGATTGATTTACTTGGATTTGAAAAACCTAGTATTCGTTTTTGCATAATTGAACTCCACGGTAAGCACACGTCTTAATTAAAACATAACAAATAGTAGTTTTAATCCAAGCACATTTGCATTCACTCTGGACAAGGGAAAAATATGTGTAGTGTTTGATGATCATTTGAAACTCATTTATGCCTATCTTTCCTGCATAATTTTGCGTGGGTATTCCAGTCATAAAAAGATATATACGATTGCAAGATTTTAACAAAGTGTAGACATAGGCACCTGAGTACATTTGGGTACCCGAATACAAACATTAAAATTAACCAATGCAAAAGAACAAGTTACTTTTAGTCAGACGAAGACAATATAAAGGATCGTTGCGACAAGTATTTAGTTCAGTTAAGTTACAGTCCCTATCCAGCTAGTAGACAGTTCTTTTTGTGTGCATTTTGTAATCACATTAATTAGCTCATAAGACTCCGCGTTGACTCGCTCGGAACATACGCACAATTTTTAACGTAAATATTTTTAGGTATTTTATCGCATTTTTCCATTTGATGTTAATACTTTAATTTTGGAATAAGCCTTTTAAGCACAATTTCACGATTATTGAGTTAAAATGTTTCTCCAAAATAAAACAGCAGCTATTTTCGTTGGCTGTGGGATTGTGTCAACCTTACTCCATTGTAACATCGTAAATGGGGTTACTTTTGAGGAGGACACAACTTTGACAACCGAACAGAAAGACATTCTTGACAAGGTGAGGATGACAATGTTGTAGATAATTGCAATAAAAATCAGATAAAATTGTAAGCACTCATTTTTTAAATTTTAAGTTTCGGAGACTTGTTGCCCATCGTCTTCCTCACGATTACATGAACAAAGACATTTATCTTGTGAAATGGCTCAGAGGTACGAGCAAATACAATTGAAAGTTGTAGTGACATATTACCTTACATCTGTGATAGCATCTTTTAATATTTATTTTAGCCCAAAATTTTGACATCAGGGATGCTGAGAAGTTCCTCCTCGATGTAAGTAATTAAGTCTTCATAAACCTAAACTGCTTAACTTTCGATTATATATTGGTGGATGAATTCAAGAACTTGGATTGGCGAGACGAAAAGAACATGGACACAATTAGCCAAGAAGACTGGTCAGATTTTGAAGATTACAAGTACTTCCTTGAAGGCAGAGATAAGGGTGGAATGTCAAGTAATTTAACATCTACGTTTTTGAGCATTACGTATCAACTGCTGTGAGCTGTGAACTTAAATAAAATACTTGAATTTACTCCTCCTAAGTTCTCTACTTCGATGTCGACATGATTGACGTGAGAGCCGCAATTATTCGGGACGGTGAACGATTCCTCCGATATTCGGACAAAGCTATCGAAGAAGGATGTCAGCTTGTTCGCCATTTACAAGAGGAACACAAGAATATCACCCGTGGACATCTGTTCATCAATCTCGAGGGATACAATTTGGCTCAACACGGATGTGTGCAGTGTATGAAAAATATTTTCTGTTCAAAACTTGTGTCTTTAATTTATAGTTTAACTCCCTTCTCATTTGTTTTCAGGCATTCCATACTTAATCAGAATAGTCTTATCATACCTTAACCATTATCCCGGTTGTGTTGATAAAATTATTATTGTAAATGGTAAGTTTCCTTTGCTGTTGGAATTTTTAATCTACGCTTCATCTCTGCTAATCGTTTGATTTCATTTACATAGCCCCATCATATGTTGAGCCACTTCTCAATTCCATTCGTCCAATACTCGGCAAGGAACTTAACTCGCGACTGAGGGTGTTTGGAATGAATAAGAAGTTGTGGAAGAAAGCAATTGCCAATGATTTCGACTTTTCTCAGCTCCCTCCAGGTGCCGGAGGGACAGCTACCTACGCTGGAATGGACTATTAATTATTTTTGAATATTACCCTAGAACGAGTTTGTATTTAATCTATGGTAAAATTCACAAGTCCACAGTCTGCAACGCCTTAATACAATGATGAGAAGCTTGACAATGTATTGTGCATGACCATCAATTAATCTACCTACAGATTTGTTTTGAAGAAACTTCTGGAATCATGTATGTAACATGTGCTAAACACCATATACTTATTACTCTGCTCTGGGTGGAAACAGTCTCGGATTTTATACTTGTAATAAACATTTAGTCACCAAATTAATTACAATCTTGCAGGTGTACCTTGCAGTCAAACTTGCCTTGGTTTGAGATGTGGAACCTATTTGTACAGTTGACATCTTATTTCAACCTAAGTTGATAATTAGTTGATGTTGTCAATTTTGTTTCACAGACCAGTTGAAGTAATAAATATTTACACAAGATTTAATTTATTATATTTGGGAACTTACCACCACTTAATTACTTTTGCCATTTTACTGCGTGAGGAGTTCGTCCTTTCTCGGTGGTAGACACAAGCATATTCGATTCCCATAAAACTTCTGATTCTGACTCTTGATTGGATGAACAGTGAGAGCAAACACATGGACAATACTGACAATAGAATAGCTAATGAGAAAAAAATAATGTTCGTAGCCCTGCTTCGCAATACTTACACAACAGTTTCTTGTAATATACTAAAAAGAGACGCTGTACAAGTGGAGTAAAAAGACGATGTCAATAATCTAACTGCACCATTTGATTAAGATTATGGGAAACTCGGGCTAGTGCTTGGATGGGTTCAATTCGAGAAAGAAAAATTTCCGTTCAGTTCAGTTCCACTAATTCGTGCCAATTTAAGTGAACCAAAATTATTGTAAATGAAATTTTGTAGTAGTTCAAATTAGAAATAAAAGGGAACCTGATACATTGGAATGTGATTATTCGGTATAGTCATCTGTGGCTTTACCAGTTGAAGAGTTGAGATGTGAACACTCCGTATCAAGATAATCTTATTCAGTTCATGTGGAAAGGCATGAATGAAGTATATTTTTGTTAAAGGAAAAATTATATAACATCATTATGTCAACAGTGATCATGAACAAGAACCACATTCGTTGAAATAAAATGAACCACCAGGAGCACTACCTTCGTTTCATGGTTCATCAAACAAATGATACGACTACGAATAAGAATGACAATGAATAACCTGTTTTGATCAGATAATATGTTTCACATATTACAGCTGGTGCAAGTTGGATAGTGTGGGTAAATACCATATAGGTAAAACACTGTAAAAGACAGGTAAAGCTACTTGTATCTCAGGCAAGCTCTTGGTTTTGGTTTGTACAATTACAAGTACTACAACAAAAAATTGATAAGAACCCTGCTTTCACTTTCAACCCATACAATACAATACCTCCAGCCTCAAGTAACCAGGAATGACCTCAACAAATATACAGCGAAACCAACTTTCCTTTTGTACATATATGAGTGAGTAATAGTATGAAGAGGAGCATAATGGTACGAAATCGTTATGAAATTCGAAATTGTCTTCTTGTATTTGATGATTTAAATTCATTTAATTTAATAGATTACAATATCATAGTGATTTGCATAAAGTGTCATACATGAACATTCGTTCTAAAAATAACCTAAAAGGTCCCTTAAGATAAAACATACACTTAAAATATCCACTAGATGGTCGATGGAATTTGTATGTTTGAAAACCTAAAACAGTCAATTGTATCTTTATGTTCCCAATAATGTAATTTGGGAAAAAAACTAACCCATTTATACTTTTTCACGTTAACATCACTTTAACAACATTTAGAATCGTCTTGCAATTCAGGACTTCCAGGCATTGAATTCATGCCTGGAAGTCCTGAATAGTAAAGCCAATGTAAACTGCCGGACCAGTAATCGTATGATTAGGGCAACTTCATCAGAATAACTTCAATTAACGAGCGTTAATTTTTATAAGCCGGTGGGAAATATTGTCTTTACTTGTAGTTAGCCAGTCATAAATTATTTCAGAAGATTTATCCATGTCTACCCATCCAACATAAATTACATGTCTAATACAGTCATGGGAAAATTCATGTAAAAGAAGTTAGCGCAGCGCAGCGCGGAAGTTAGCGCAGCGCAGCAGAGGGCTGAAGTTGGCGCAGCGCAGC
>JAQGBV010001879.1:0-13536 GCA_034698685.1 Isotomurus pseudopalustris
TTAGCTCAGGTCCTCCTCGTTGCATTTACATAAGTTGCTGCAGCGCTAATGCACACTTCTTCAACCTTGCATACCAAACGATGAAAGCCATTATGTAAAAAGAAAAGGTGGAGGTCCTTTAAAAGGTTGCTTCCTTAGAGAAAACATAGATTCTCTCCTTCGTTACCCTCAATTCGGTAGTTACTCGCCATAGTTTGTATTAGCGTAGTCGTGTTGACTGTCTCGTTCTATCAATCTGAAATTGAATCTTATCTCACGGAGCCAGAAGGAGGCGAGAGAGATAGAATTAAATGGGAAATAAAGGGAGCGTGTCAGGTTGAGAAAACAAGAAACCGAGGAAAGAGAAAGACACATACACAAGTCGACTCGACTATTGAAGTGACACGGCTCATGATCAGCACCAAATGAAACACCAGACCTTTCCATCCATCCATCCATCCACCCATCCATCCATCCATCCATCTCTATACTTCATGGATTGCTGAAGCAACTCACACACGAAGTAAGGAGAAAGATACACTTATATCATCATCCTGCTCAGTCAAAAGAAACACACATAACCACCTCCATTCGATTCGATCTTTTCGCCACATGAAAAACGAACAAAAACTACCTCGCCTACCTTCCTACATCCAACACAACGTAGCACAGTATACTTGTGTCTGTATATACATACATCGTTTGATATGAGTTTCGGTTGAAAATTTCAAAGAAACATAAAACACTAAACGAAGCTAATGGAAACAATAAAGGCTGACATTTCTCTCTTTACAAAACGAGGTGAGTCTTGGAAGCCTTGTGTTTTAAAAACTGACATACAGTCAGTATTATTCTTTCTGGTGGAAGTTGCGTAAGATTGTAAGGACGACGGATGAAAGGGAAAGTCAATATATAGGCCTTCGGGTGTAGAGAAAGATGGCAAAATCAAGACGAAAGGAAAAATGGCAAATTGGTTCTATAACCGCACTTCTATTTCCCGTCTCCTTGTTGACTCCGTTTCTTTTGGGCGTAGAACAACCCAATTGTATCTGGTTTATGGTGTGTAGTACAATTTTCCATTCCTACGAAAAGCATCATCATGTCCACGAGAACACAACAGTTGGTTCTTTTGATATGATGAACAAATAGGCTGACTTGAAAGGTAAAGGTGTGTTGTAGCACTACAGACGGGTTATTTCATTCTCCTTTGTGACATTCGAGTGAACCTTTAAAAATCCCCTTCTTTCTTCATTCGATTCGGTGAACAAGTCAACTCGTTCACTCAAGTCCGAGTTAGTTGAGTGAAATGCTTCAATTTTTAACCTCTTGCTTTTCTTTCCCTCTTTCCACCACCATCAATTACTCTTCCCTGCACTTTCATCCGAAAAAGTATTCGCCCACCTTCACCTCCTCCGCATCCCACGCAGCCGGTCTTCATCTTGTTCACTTTCACCAAACAGCAGATGTGATAAATCATTGATTCCACCTTTGCAACCTACTTGACCTATTTGTCTGGTCAGTCTCTCTCTTCTCTAATCAACTCGACTACTGTATGTTCAACCTGTACAAACACGATGCCGCCGTGTTTTCCACCTCACAAAGTCAAATTAGTTAACCCCATACAATTATATAGATAGGCGTTAACTCCTATCTTTCAGTCACGATCCAAGCCAAAAGCTGCACTAATTACTTTAATTATTACGTTGAGGAAGACTCACTCAGTTTAAATTCATCCACAAGAAACGAACAACCTACAGCACAAAGTATTTTGGTGCTGAGTCAAACTCGCATTTCGCATCGTTTGCATCACATAACTTGCCTCCTCCCCTTTTCCCACAAGGACAATTCACTCATTGCAAACACATTAAATCCCGTGTAGGTTTAAATGTAAATGAGAACTCATCAAAATGACTTTAGGGGATCCTGTGAATTCATCTTTGTATATTTGCTCAAGCTCAACATGCTTAATTTCATTTAAATTTATCATCATGCAAACAGCCAACAGAAGTGAAAGCAATGACGTCGGTAATGGCGTCATTATCGAGACCTAGTCGGAATAGAGCAGTGCTTTTTAATATTTTAATATGAAAAATAAGAAGTGTGTGCAGAGATGCACGGCGTGGGATGTTGATGTGTAGGACAAGACTTTAATAAATGCGCTATATTAATCCGTACTTAATCAGTGAGTATATAGAGCGAAGTTGGTAAAACTCATTGCTTGTAAATAGCAACAGTGTAAAACGGAGTGTACCCACTCAATAAGAATTGAGAACAAAAGTTGAGCGAAAATAAGCCTATTTTAGTTGGATATTGGCGGAGAAACCACACGAAAGTTGAAGTAACTTATTAGCTCATTCTCAGTTCGTTTGTAGATACTGAAAGGCCAATAAAGTAGCCTTGAGGAGTTGGATGGTTTAATGAAAAATTCACCATCCGTATTGGTTGCTTGAGTAAGCTAAATAGGAGAAAGCAGAGTGATCTAAAACTTTCTCAATCGAACTCTCTCCCAGCTTTGTGCGATCCACTTGTTTTTTGATGTAACTTGGAAGTGACGGACTAGCTGGAAGTATAGTTGGTTCCTCCAGAAGATAAAAAGTAAACTTTGGATTCTTTCGATCTCTCGAGATTAATAATGCCGTATTATTCCTTACTACAACCCACCATATCTTCTGCCCTCATCTAAGGAATGAGCAAATGAAATGAACCAAACGACAACCCGAATTTTTCTAACTTAATATAAGGTCATGATAAGCTACCACATGCTGGACGACTACCCCAATTGTAACTCTACCCAAGTTAGAAGGAAATCCCTGCAATGAAACACACACAACTCAGTCCAAACCTCCTAAGCCAAAACTTGTAATATTTGCGAAGAACCTTCTTACAATTTCTTACTTACATTTCATTATTCTTATCGTTTAATCTAACAGATACCAACAGAATGGAAAACTTTGCAGCCTCTTCTTGCGACAATGAAAAAGAGGTAAATTAAGGGGAAAACTTGAACAGATACTTCGTCTGCACTTTCTTGCATTCCATTTAAAGATATGAATGACACTAGTATGTAAACCCTCTTGAATAATCTGGTTCGTACATCACAAGAAAAATAGAGTCTTGTTTAAAGAGTACATAACTTTCAAGTTATAAAACTGCCCCATCAAATTCAGATGTTATCAAATGGTAGGCATCTCCTTTAAAGAGCTTTCTCGTGTTGTGATTAATTAATTTTTTTGTAATTGGACACACTCATCCGTAATTCCTGAAACTATCTTTTTGGGACTGACAAACTGGCCATCAAAACTTCGTATGGTATGACGCGACTTGCAAAAGTATTCCCTCAAGGTATTCCAGTTAATTAGAAAAGCTTGATTTTTCTCTTAAGTACATCAGCAGTCTGTCACAGTAGTGCAAAGCTCCTCCAGATAAGCAAAACTGGATTTCGAGTTCTGCTATATAATAACAGTTACCTACCCATTACCGTAATTAGTTTAGTTGAATGAGTGTCAATGAATGCAAATTTAGGTCATTAATTATCCTTTGGGTAGGCGAGCCAATACTCCAATGCACAGTAAAGCAAACCATATAGTGCAATATACTTACTTGCTATGACTTGTGAAAGACACGTAATTTCGAAACAGATTTCCTGATTCCCAAAATTGCAATACACTTCTATAGAATTTGCAAATACACTTAATTCTGGCTTCTAAGAATTATAAAGCTTCTTGGTTTTAATACTTTCATTGGTGCTTTGCTGAATGTGCATTAATACATATTTTATTTATTCCCTCAAGTCAGTGATTTCTTTTCCCGATGGATTTATTATACCCCGCTGTGTGTACCCAGAGCAAAAGTAAAAGGAAAGCAAACTAAGCTTGTCTCAGGCCAAAACCCACGAGAAGAAAGGATTGCAACTTTCCTATCTCACCGTATACTCTACTCTATGAGCATTCATACTTTCCACTACTGAATCTTTTAATACTTTCTCTCAAGGGTAGGCAGCCTTGTGTGTGTGTGAGCCACACTCACCCTCGCCTTAGTAGGCACACAATCAGAATATTGCATTGCATATCAAAAGCCCAAGGATAAAAGGAGGGTTTTAAGCCCCGAAATACCCGTCAGATAGGGAGAACCCAAGTTTACAAATAAAGCTCGACTCACCACGATTGGCACACATACAACCAGAGAGAAAGAAGGACGGTAAGATTGCATTACGAGTCTCATAAAGTGGCTCAAATGCTCACTTACTCTCCTCCAATTCTCATTTCAACTTCCTGCAAAAACTCTCTCCCTCTCACCTTGCAATTTACCTTTATCAAACCCTAAATCCTACATACCCGAGCCTTAAATCCAACTGAAAGTCAAAGCTTAACTTTCTCTCTCCAAATCCAAATACACACACACACACTCACACTTCTGACGCCAATTGCCACGTGTTCCTAAATTAAACTCACTTCCTTCAATTTGATCTGCAAACATGATTATAAATTTTTCCTTCGTCACAACACGACAGATTCTATATACACACAAACACCTCGCGAGAAAAACTCACAGAAAAGTCACTTGGACTCTTACGGTTAAATTATATTAGTTACTCGGTGACGTTCATATCTGTCACATCTTGAAGCAACTCGTTTTTCACGGAGGTTCTTCTCTCTCCTGAAACTCAAAAATTGATAGAGAAACCCTTCACCATAAGAGATGAGATAAATTTACAAATCTTACGCCAACATTATAGCATCTTTTTTCCGAACATAAAACGATCACATCGTGGGTTAATCCTATAGTCACTATCTTTAAGTTCAAACTAAGAAATCTAACACACGCAAATTTGTACCATACGGATAAATATAAATAACAAAGTACGACAGATCTTGAAATCTTGACAACTCATTTACTAATATATGCTGATAGGAATATTGTCGGTAACCACTGAAGTAATAACCAAAAATGTACCTACGACCTACGCTAAATAATACACATGTGCGAAATATTGTGTACTCGATTATTTTTACATCAACAATCTTACAAATTTGGCTTTACCATGTAGACCTACACTATGCCAAGAAGGTTTTTTACTCATAACTCATTCGAGTTTAGTGCCGTATCCCGTATCACAATTCACAATAAGGGAAAGCACACCGGAAAAGTTTATTTCGGAAAAATTTGCAAAGTAAACTTCTGAAATATCTTGCTTACTGCATTGGAGAACAAGTAGATTAGCGATTCAGAAGACATAGCTGCAGTAAACGATAGAAAATTCAGATAAATTTTCTGTACTTCCTTTCGCCTTTCCTACTGTACCTCTACTGTTACGACGACCGTCATAATTCTCGTGGCTTTTGCGATAGAATGAAATGAGTGAATTCTAAGCACGTAATGGTGCCAAATTAACGTACCTTATAAGCAAATTAGCAAAGTACATGTGACATAGATGACTGTTTCATGTCGATAAATGTAAAATAATTACACTCTCCCAACCATCTACTTCAGATTGAGATCTTTATTGGTTTCATTTAAACCATGAAACGGACTAACCCACACGGAAATAGCAAATGAGCACAAGATTAAAGGATTTTAGAATACCAGTGCGTGTGGTACACAACAAAATTTGATACTAATGCCTAAGAAACTGTCAAATGTAAACATGAAACATCCATGAATCAAGCAAGAAGGGCATTAAACAAAGTATCTGATGTGATAATAACCATCGGCCATTAATGAAAAATCCAGAATGTCTAAATAGATTTTCTCCTCTGGGTTTCTCAACTAATTAACCCATTTTGTGTCACATAAAGACAGACCATTTGAGATAAGTTGGACTATCTCGTGGAAATATTGCAGCTATCAAAACTCATAAAAATCCTTTCTTTCATTTATTAAGCATCATTTCTTCATTGTCTAACTGCTTTCTCCCGGAGATAAGAATGCACAGGGTTAGGAACAGCCTATCCACTCGTTCTTCCACCAACACTGCCACCGTCCAATCTGACTCTTGTCTCATTTCTCCGTTTATCTATCTATAGTGGTGACATGACGCCAACGAAGTCCACGGAAAAACTTTTGTAATAAATAAATCTACCAGCAGAAAGCGAAGAGCCTGAGATAAAAAGAGAGATAAAAGAAAGAAGACCAATCTAATGGAATCACCCACCTACTTCCGTTACAAGGATAATCCTCCATCGCCCTCAGAACCCTACCACATTCTCCATCATCACATTATTATCTCCTTTTGTTCTTCCACTACCTGGATACTCACAAAAACATCCATTCCGTTGGACAATGTCACAATGCAGCAGAAACAGAGGTGATAAGTTCTCCGGAGGTGTGGAGTGACATTGCATTAACCTCATGACTGAGTGGCAATTTCAGCCCACCTTGTGTCTCACATCTATTCCTCGCTTCATCCCTAATGCTTCCACACTCACTGAAGACAATAGACGGCGACCACCGTCGGTTGCTCCGGCTTTTGCATCCAACACATTTCAACATCTCAGGTCACATAGTACAAAATATAATCGTAAACTCATCCAGTTAGAATGGGCGTTTAGTTGTCACGTGATCTCGAAATTCAGAAACGAAAAGTCTTACCGAGCCGACTTGGTTGATGGGAATCCTGTCGGGCTGTGCTCGTTCAAAGCTGATGCATTCTTGACCGGATCCAAAGGCTAACCATCTTGGGGAGCTTGAGAGGGCCTTTTTGCACGCAGACCTCACAGTACATCTGCAATGACACAAGAGGAAGAAATAAACATATAAATCAAAACTTGTTGGGATTTACAAACGCGTCATAAAATTTTACAACCTTTTTAAAACTTTTACTACCGGAAAATCATTCTACAATAAGTGCCAATGAAGTAGTGGGGAGAAGGGAAAGTCGCGAAGAAAGTTCCCTCTGCTCTACTTTTACAGTAGTGAAGCAGTAACACAATTGAAATATTTTATGTGCACTTCGTAGACAGTCTTGCATCTCATTTCACAAGACACGGAAGCCCACACAGAGAAGGTTGTGTAGTTCAACAACTTTTGTTAATATCTTTACAACTGCCATAAAATTATTCCGACTTGTTCTATTCGCACCACAAAACATCCATTCCATTCTCATGGAGACTCATCGATATCACGTTCACGGCTTTGCGACATATTCAAAGATTTTTTAAGGCCCACATGAACGATTTTATACGCATCAAGATGTCTCGCATTTTTGTATGCGCTTCATTTCATTCAATATTATTCGCGTATGTCGTATCGTATTCATTCATTATTGCCCGTGCTGCATAAGGAAAAGAAATGAATGAGCTCCACAGGATTGTTATGGGAGATTTGTTATGCCCAAACTGAGAGTTGAATTAATAATCGTACTTCTTTTGCCTGGCAAGAATGATGATTGCTGTACAATAAATTGCCACATTTTCACTTAATTGTAAGCCATTTAGTGAACGCGACCACCTTATTCTCGATCTTGATAACTCACGGTGGTCTTTTAACTCACGTAATTCTTTCCATTTTAGTCTCCTTAATGAATTGCACGCTTCCAATTTTCCTCTATGAAAGGAAGTAATGAGAGTATTAACTAATAGCATGTTGTCAGATGCATGACCTTTTACGCTTATCTACATACTCTTTCAGATTTTACACTAATGCAGTGGAAATTTAGTCTTGAATTAACTTCATTTGCACAAGAATTTATTTAAAATGTTCCTTTCTGTTGAGCTATTTAAGATTCTTTTTAGTCCGTACGAGTCTAAAGTGGGAATGAAAATCTAAGGCGTCAGTCACTCTTCAAATTCTTGTAGAACGTGGGTCGGTCAGTCAGTACTAATAAAATAAAAGAATTACCCTTCACTGACTCTGTAAAGAAACAGAAAGACTCACTCGGCAGAAATAGAAAGACTCTAAGTAAGTCGGATTTAATCCGATTGATATGATCAGTCGCAATGCAATTTAATCAAATCCTACCTCCACACAGCCCCTTCGTCGTACTTTACATGAGGAACAATGCAAGGACCATTTAGATTTTTACTGAGGAAAACTCAGCTTATGCTCAATCATCAATTTCATTCATCACCAAAAAGATGACCACACGAAGAAAGCGCAGAAAATGGGACTTGCGGACAAAGCTGATATAATAACATGACCACTAACCAGTCACCATGCAGTGTATATCAGCTCCACTGAGTATATATATATATAGACGCATTCTGGTGAATTCAATAATATGGAAGTGTTCAATTCACAACTGACGGTGGTATGAGTGAGAGGGCTTTAGGAGAAAAAGTTAAGCCTGCAGTCACAACGAATTTTTCTCTCCCTTAGTGCATCCAATATTCATGGACTATCGAGATGAAATGTACTGAAAGGATGGAGTTGGATGATGAAACTTAAATCCCCGAAATGCTCTTTCTCCCCTCCGAGCAACCTAATGATATCCCTTCTTGCAATGCAATCAGCTACAACTACACTTCTAAATTGGAAGAAGGATTTTCTACACAAATTGCTCAATAAAATTATTCATTCTGCATATGGTAAACAACACAAAACTGGTGTCGATTTCTAGTAAGCCTTTCCCTTAATACTCATTCACTAATAATTTAATACACATGAATCTAATCTGCGATACTCCAATATGGATAGAACAGGATGAGCATCAGCTCCTGCCTGTTTGTAGTTATGTCAGATGGAGTTTGGAAGTAACTCCAGCAAAAATGTGTGTGTAGGGTCGTTTGATTTGCACTCGATGAGTCGAGAAAGCAGTTAGAGAGTAACCTTTGCCTTTCTTTACTCCTGCGTGCCAACCACTTTACTGAATAATGCATTGTGGGAGAGGACATCCGTCTTTGAAAAAGTAAAATTCGTTTAGCTCTGGTTGAACCGTCACATGCTTTCTACAGCAGGAACCTCAAGATTTCCAATGGAATATCAATGAATTCCCAGAAAAATGGATGGAAGTATGAAACAACAAATATACACGGAGTTCAGTCTACCATGGAGGAACTACGGAGGAGGGAGAGACTCAACTACTCCAAGTCATTCCAAGTGAAATGGTACTTTGCTACGTCTCATGAAAACCTCTTCAGGTTCTGTAACAGACTACCACAAGTCGTAGATGACATCTCCACGAGCTTCCAGATTGCTATATGAAGTATCCATATACCACGACGAACTGAGGCTCAGCTATTTGTAAGAAATTCAGGAAATCTTGGAAGCAGTAAAGTCTAGGTTCACGCACCTGATGCAAGAGACTTTATATATATGAACGGCCTACAGCTAGCAGCTCTAAATCATACTCTGGCCCGTGCATTCTTAAAAATGTCTTATATCACCACCCGGTGAAAGCTGGAGCGTCTCCATGTGGATGTTTGCAAAAATGAAAGGGACCAACTAAGAAGTGGTGCAATAATGAGGAGACACAACAAAAAGGTCTTGGTCCTTGAGTATATGGGTGCTCAGTGCTCAGCCAGGCAGCCACAGAGCTCCATTATGTTGAAATGCCTCGGAGAGAGTTTTGCATATGGCCTAGTCAGCTCTTTGGCCGTAAATGGTGTACACACACACGACGACTCGTCCATGGACACTGTTCGCCACAGGCTTTTCATATTATTAACATTGATATCTGGGTAGAAAGGAAGGGAACATCAGTTGTAGAAAATTTATTCCACGAGTGTGAGTCATAGGAAGGAGCCTTGTAAGCTCCTTAGCTTCCAATCCAACCCTCTAACCCCAAAGATCTTTAATGTCTAAAAACATGGTTCAGATTGCTGGAGGCTAATTTTGGAAGCGAAAAGGATATCACAAAAGGGTCCATCGTTAGGCAATCCTTATAGGAGTGTGAAGGAACGAAGTAGGCACCATTTTTGCGGAGAAAGTTGGCGAAAGTTATTAGAGCAAGAACAATCGAATTTGTTCATTCAGTGCAATGGCCAACTTTAACTGTTTCTCTAATAGAAGGCGGAGATCCAACCGAAGAAAAAGGAGCTCGCCACTTAACCTAACTACAGACAAAGTTAAGAGAGAACTCTCTGGGTAATTACGAATTTTGACTCATACACTCCCTAACTCATTTGAACTTTATTCATACTTTCATCTCATGCTTCACAAATTAGCAATGCAAAAATTCTAATGGTCGCCCTCCTCTAATTTATGCTCCAAATTCTTTCCTCCCTCTTCTAACAACCTTAGACTTCAAATAGAGATGCCAAAAGAGCTCCAACCAACACTAAAATAACCAAACAATCCACCAATTTCAAAAAAGATGTAGCACACAGCAAACAGCTATTACTTGGATCGTTTCTCCTTTTCCCCTAAGCTCGTTATTTCTCTTCTTTCTTCCCACAAACTCCAAGAGAAAGCACGGGGAACGGGTCCGATGCTTTATGCAAAGTAATTCACTTCCTACATGACCACTTTTACCAAAACTACTACACTTGATTTGTAAACAAAGTTGCTCTACTCTCTGTCGATCTCTTTTTTAATACAAACACAGCTATAAACTCACAACACACTATTTACGAATAATATATACTTCCCCATCAGAACGTGATTCATGCTCCATGTAGTCCTTCATTTCATGATTCACATTCATAATGGAAAAAGTCATTGAGGAGTCTGAACATGAAAGCAAATCCGATGACAAATGAACCCTCATCCACTCGAAAAATCAAGAGAGCTTGCTCAACTACTTACGACTTACATTCCCATGCTTTTCTTTCATTTTCAATGGATTTTTTGTGAGACAATTCTCAGACTAATTTCAACCACACAACAAAGTCAATTTACTCTGATTTGACTGCGTAAACAGCTGGTGACTCTTGTCCTACACATTCATTTCCCCACAACTGAAATGTTCCTCAAGGTATTTTCAATAAAAGACAAGCCACGAAAGCGAAGGAAGCCTGAACTTATTTTAGGATGAATGAGATTGTCTCAAGAGCACTTGAGCAAGTGCGAGAAGTTGTGTTGGTGTAGATAGGTATATATAGTGTGGTCGTGGGTGGTGCGGTGATCTTTTTCAGACACACAAAATACCAGATGGTCAGGACTCAGAATAAGAATGTGAGTGCAAGTTGAAACGAAAAAGATGGATCATGATCCGCGTCACGCTTTCTCCCAAGTCAGTGCCTACTGCCTGCATACAATAATATCTATAAAAAATATTTATAGATGTATATCTATTGTACATGTTGACTTCAGAACTAACATCATTTGATCATCAAAAGGAAATCGAACGACATCACAAGACACAGATCAATGGAGACGAGCACACCACCACTCCTTTCATAGATACGAAAACATAAGCTGCTCGAATTCACATTTTCCTGTGCTTCAATCAGGTGGCTCATTAGCATGTGACACAAGAATGGATTCAAAAATATAACTTTCTTTTCAAACCGCAAATGCCACAGTTCATAAAAAGATAAAAGCAGTCAGTACCAGCCAGGCCAGGCCGTCTATTCTATTTGCCGTTAGTTCCACATAATAGATATAGTTAATCACTGCATACTTTCTATGATAATATGCCTATTCCTGTTGACGCCAACAGGGAATTCGCATACCCCAAAAAGTAAACGAAGTGTGGGCGTAGCATGACTCAAATTCCCTTCAAAATCTGTACAGCAGACTCAATTAATTATTGTTCGAGCTGTACTAAATTAATTGGTAATTAATGTTACGTCTACTCTATTTGTATTTTTACCAAAATGAACCCCAACGACATCGCACTCAACGGCACACCTCCAAAGTCCAAACTTACTATCGATCTCCAAAGCAATACATACACCAACTTGCATGAAACTGTCCAATTTTTCACCCGATATGCTGAGCTCCTTCATTCGTATTCCTACTCGTGATTCGTAACACGAAGAGAGTTCGCTTCACATGAAACCCCTGAGAATACTACACTTCATTTGGTAGGTATTTGATTATTCCAATTTCAATGAAGAAACTTACACACAAAACAAAATAATGAATCAGTCGATTCAATAAATCAATCCTGTGCCATTGTCCTTTAAATCCCACACGGAAATGTATTCTCCACAGCTGGAAAAGATTTAACGTGCTTGGCTGTCACTTTTGACCAAAAGAATACGCGAGTAGTAATTCTATAAAGCAATGTCGGTCTGCTCCTCACCAAATCTGAATCACCAGCCAATAAATGCCTCAGCAGCTCTCCGTTATATTACAAAAATTGAGGGAGCCTCTCACTTCAGAGCTTTCACGCTCTCAGAAATAAGCGACTTTGAATTTGAACGAACATCCACTTCTTTTTCATTCCAGCAAATAAAGTAATTTAACTCGGTTATATTCATACACATTAGAGTCTCGAGGAGGAACCCTCTCTCTCTCTCTCTGAGGAAAGTGCTGACACATGAAATTCTTCTGACTTGGCACCATCCAGAAAACAGACCACCTCTGGCTTGTTCCCGGAAATGATTTCCACGACTTTCTCGCTCTCTCTCTCTCTCTCTCAATCCTTTGATATAACTGACAGTCATCTTGGGCATTGAAACTACCCTGTCCTGCATCTCATTACCTTCACACAATTTCCTTTCCCCCATCACTCTCGCACTTGGACTCCCACCACCACCTCCATTATCATCAGTCCACTGTACACATTCATTTTTATACGCACTCCAGCCACCAACCATCACCACACCACCACCATTCCACGCTTATCTCTCCAAATCCACCACCAAAGAATCAAAAGGAAAGCACACAACCAACCCACACGCATCCAATCGCTCCCACATTTCTCCACACTTACTTCCATCAATACCATCACCACCACCACCAACCATCATCCTCCCCATCCAACTATAAACTATAAATTGCCATTTTTTGATAAGAAATATTTGCTCCTCTAATAAATCCCTCCATCATTCCTTCCATCGACATTTACTAACAAACTCAAGCCCACCAAACTGAAGATATTTCCCCTGCTTTAAACTGAACAAGCAGCCATGACCTCTCCAATAAAGTCTATGGAGCCTCGCATGGACAGCCACACCCCTTCTTCACAGATAAAGCTCAGCATAGAGTGGAAGGAATAGCTGTGGCGTCGATAACCTAATCCCCCGTGAGTACGTCAAGAGATAATCGATACAATGCGAGAGAGAGAAAAATGCCTAAGCCGTACTTTTCCTTGAACAACTCTCGTGTAGGAGGGAAAAGATATACACTTCATGATGGAAGTGATGGAACACACATACAGTAATACAGCTTCTTTGGGTCTAGAAGAGAGCAACAGCGAACAAGACCCTCATTGAAGCTGCTGCAGTCGCATGCATCGAAAAAGAAGGGGAAATCTTTAGGGAGAAAGATGAGAGGCATGAAATGGAAAACAACCACGAAGAAGATGATGATTGCATGTGAGAAGTCCACCTCCTTTCGAAGGTTTTGTTTCACGAGGATATTATACACCGTCTCTCATGACTTCTCATCTGTCCTTACGCATTACTCTCTCATTTCTCTACTCACGAATAAATCAACCCACACGAAGGATAAGTGAAATCGGGAGTAATCAGACTCTTATTTTGAGGAGTTTTACCACGTGACTACGAAATT